>JAKUCV010003031.1:486809-503777 GCA_028386065.3 Turnera subulata
ATCTGAAAGAGAAGTGATTTTATGCCCCCGCAAGCAAGATTTTGTTTTAGTGCTATGTGAGCCTGAGATCACACATCAGTTATTAATGTCGTATTTACAATTTCCTTCCGACAAAATAAAAAAGTATTTTCAATTTCGTTTTCCCTTAGAAGTTAGAAACAGACAAATAAATTTGGAATATGGAGAACATTCCCCTCATGATTTGAAATTTAAGTTTCGAAATTTTATATATAATGCAAAGAAATTTTAGCTTGTGTAGTATCCGATGGTCACTAGTAAAATACAAGGATTTTAGAATATCACTTAATCATAAGCTTCCAGATTCAAGCCTCAATGATTTATACAAATTTGATAAATAGTAGTGGGAACAGCAGTTCAAACGTGTCCTGGACAATGAGCATGACAATATGAATGTAGGGGTAGAAAAGATTGATGAAAGAATTATGAAGAGGCTTCTTGACCACTTTGTAGTTTTGTAATGCCAGAAACTTTGAGATTTGGAAGTGTCCTGATCACCTGAGCCAAGTAGAAAATCTTTCTGTTCAAATAAAAAATAAGAGGTCAAATGATGGACAAAATCCTGCATCTTTGGGCAGCTTTGCAATCGTAAAGAATGAATATGCCCATTTGCGGCTTCTTATACATAGAGACAGTGAGCTCTAGCCTTTTTTCACATGTGAGAATAGAACAAAATCGTATGAATTTTAATTTTTAAAATAAGTATTCTCGGGCCAATTTACGAGCCATACTCGAGAGTTAGGAATTCGCTTATGTATGTGTAATCTGTATATTTTTTGGTTGGCTTTTGATATCTGGCCGGCTCTTTGAATGCTTATAAAACAAAACTCTGTTGGTTTTAATTCAAAAAAACATGAAATAGTAAATAAATTTTGAATTCTTAATCTATGCTAAGCTTACCAGAGGAGCAATTCTCCCGGGCTCATAAACATTGTAGCCCTATCTCAACGTCGATATGTCTATTTATCTTTTGCTTGTTTTAAAAAATAAAAAATAAAAAGAATTAACTGCTGGTCTGTTTTCTATATTTTGAAATTATCTCTTTCATATATCTCTATTATTGAAATTGTCCCATTTTATACATCTGTGTCTATCACTCTGTTAGCGGAATCTAGGTGGCACAAAATGCCAAGTAGTTTCCCAAAATGTAGTGGATGCTGTAGGGCCGATCTTAATCTTATTTTGAATTGAAAAATATAAATTTTGAGAACTTTTTAGCACGGCACAACCAAAACGATTATGCGTTTATGCCAAGGTGATTCCGTTAATGGAGTGGTCGATTGAAGTATAGGAAGAGAATATAGGCATATGAAGAGATAATTTCTTGGGTACAATATGAAGAGATAATTTCGAAATACAGGAAACAAATAGTATAGGTATTTATTGTGCTAAAAAACCCAAAATAAAAAATCATAGTTCCTCTAATATTATTTTTCACTTTAATTTTCCGAAGAAGAAAGGCTTCTTTGTTTCCGATCCGGTATTAGAGCATTGCCCAACTAATCCACATTCGACCCGGATTACATACTGATTATAGTGAATGAATCTCCTAATAAGATTTTTTTTATGTACAAAAAGACTCAAACCTGAAATCTTCCTTAAACCAAATCAAATTACTTATTACTTGTACCAGCCCTAGATTTGGAGAAGATGAAATGTTTGGTGTTACTTTGGCAGAAACTTATTGATTTACCCAAAAAGCAATACTTGTTGCTAACTCACGTGGTGACTTCTGTGTGCCTACTAATGTCCTGGTTTGACCATTCAACAGCACAGATTGATTGAAGAATCGTGCCCTATGTAATAGAGCAGAAGTACTACCATTTATTACCACCCGGAAAAGGAAAAAGTACAGTACTGCCACCCCCGAGTCCTGCGTCGTCTTATTACTCTTGCCAACAATTCATGATTCATTCTGATTCTGATACAAGAAAAAATGGAAAAACAAGTCATGTAACATCTCCCCTAATAACGTGTGAATTAAAGGTTACAATTACGCCTAAGTTGAACATAGTAAACATCTGTATCTTTTTGTGATACGTATCTCTGTCTATGATTCATTAATAGAAGAAAATTGACAAGACACACCAAGGAAAAGAAAAAAAAGACCCATTGCTTTTATGTTTTTTTTCACCGCACATCGCTGATTCAGCAATGACAAAGATCATGTTTGTGCCCAAAAATGCATTCCTTTTTGGTAGTAACTGTTCAGACCATCTTCTGCCGACCAAATTTCCAAGCCAGTATATACATTGGCACGCTCCTCAAGTCTTATCCTTAATAACTCACCACATTTATCCCACCTCGGCTCTATAAAATATCCCATCACAAAAATTCTTTTCTTGAATCCTTTTTCATAGTCAGAGTTTTATTCGAGACAAATCTAGATTCGACCTGGATCGTACACTTCGGTGTAGTGCAGTATGTGAGTATCACAATGAAAATTTTTTTACATACACGAATTCCATCACAAAAATTCTATTTGCACCATATACTCGGAACTTGACCAACTTTTAACTGTGGGGAGAAAAGGAAAGTTAAACGTTTATTTTTTTATATAAAAAAATCAGAGAGGACCTGTTAGGTTGTGACCAATGGACAAATTGCCAAAAGGCCAAATCCAAAAGAAGCACCTGATGACAATCACGTTTATGATTACTGAGATGATGGTATACAAAGGCCTTCTCTACAAGAATGGGCTATCTCTAGGTGGGACCGGGAGAAAACTGGGCTAATTTGTTTTGAACAATCCATAATGAAGAGTACTAATACTTGTCAAACTTTTACAAGTGTGTGAAAACATGGAGGTCCCTGGTAAATACTACTACTACAACAATCATACATGGTGCAAGAGAATGAGTGCATGATTTGGGGATTTGCCCCACGTGTGACGGCATTGTCCGTTTGTTTTTGTGCCTCTAAGCAAAGGTATAGGGGTGCCTTCTTACTTCTTAGGCTGCAATTTGGGCCAATTAAACTGGTAACATATTCCTTTCAACACATATGCCAATAATAAGCCTTTGGCTGTGGAATTGGACAAGACTACTCGGTGCAGGTGCTTTAGCAAAACCCAGCACCACTTGCCCCCACCTCCTCCCTTCTCTGCCTCTCTCTCTTTAAATGAAGTACCATTTCCCATTGGCCCAAGCCGTGAACATTGAATGCTACTCTAACTTACCGACAAAAGAAACAAAAACTCGAGCACCTAATAACGAGCCCCGCTCTCTTTGCTTCCCATTGTTCTCCCTTCCAAATTGTTATATTTTGTATAAGTGATAGTAGTGTATATGTGGTTCTGCTTTAGAGACAAGAGATCATATGTTTCTGTGGTGCCCGATTTCTTGGAGAATATGGTGCAAACTATGCCGCTGGTGGGGGGTGGAATGGTGCATACCAGCTTCATTGGATGATTTTCCACTCCAATGGAATTTCTTATCACCTTACAGTGAAAGCAGAGCAGTTTGGTTTATTGTAGGCATTGCGGCATTATGGTCTATATGGTTAGAAAGGAACAGAAGGATCTTCAACAATCTTAGTGCTGATGATGAAAGAATGGTTGATACTATTTGTGTTCTTGCTGTGTCTTGGGTTAAAGCTATTCAAAAGGATTTTCCATTCAGTGCGTCATTTGTGCTATCCAACGCAGAAGCCTTTAGGAACTGGAAAGGTCCAAAATTGCGTT
The DNA here is from genome assembly GCA_028386065.3 of Turnera subulata. Taxonomy (NCBI): domain Eukaryota; kingdom Viridiplantae; phylum Streptophyta; class Magnoliopsida; order Malpighiales; family Passifloraceae; genus Turnera; species Turnera subulata. Next base: position 490,510 of record JAKUCV010003031.1, read on the forward strand.
ACAACCTATTAGACAATCCAAGTTAATTTTCTTATGCGGTTTTGATATGTTATGTCGTAACAGAGGATTTATCTGGTGAACTGCTAATGTGCATCAGGTGGCTTTGATCCCTGATTGTTTGGCTTTTTCGTATGCATCAGAGCATTTATTTGTTCTGTCTTTAATTTTGCTGTGTAACCAGGGTCATGTGTCTTGACATATGTATGTAAATATTGTGAATCAATAAAGTCTATCGTTCGCATCAAAAAAAAAAAAAAAAACATCCTAATTGTGCAATGTGAATTGGCTTTGATTTAATTTGTTTGTACGAGTTACGGATAATGTCAATTATGACATGTAGTGCGAGAGTAAATAAAAATATTTGGAATTTGCTCAGGCGAAAGTTCAATACATCTCTTGATAAATGACAAAAAATTATGCGGGCTAGTGATCCTTGAAACAATTTTTTATTGTTTTATCCTCTGATCAAACAAGAAGAAGAAGACGGGCCCAAGACAAGGAATTAATCATCTTGTTCCACCTTTTGACTTATAGGTTCCGATATGGTTAAAGTTTTTAGCAGATCTTGGACGGGGAGGAAAACAAAAAAGAGAAAATTAAAGTGAAAATAATGTATTCTAATTAGAATGATGTGATTCTGCTAAAAGCCAAAAAGAGGAAGAAAGGTAAGTGTATGAGAAATGATGTGTAGATAAAGATAAATCCAGTAAAGGTAGAACACGGAAAAGATAAATGCAATACTATAAAAAAAAAGAAGTATTCCTTCTTTTTTATATGATCAAAAACAATTCTAATTAAATCTCAACACCCTTGAGTATCAATAAATGTTAGTTTGATTTTATCAGATATGAGGGGGCCATAATTCTGAATTTAGAATTGATTTTGTCCGGGAGTGACTGGTGGGTCTGTGTTATTAATATTAACAGGATAGAATATATATGCTGTGAGATATATTAAGATATTCAGCAATACAAAGAACTGGTTGGCTGCTGGTCATTTTCACACTGAGGAGGTGGTTGCCAAAAAAATTAGAGCAGCAATCACAAGGATTATTTATTTCTTTCCTTTTGATGCCTGTAAGGTGCAGCCTAGTATCTTTTAATAGATGTTGTTATCACACAAAGAGACGTAGCTTTCATGGGGATCAGAGAGAAGGGAGAGCGTGAAGAGATTCACACTTTCATATACTACTACTCCTGCACTGATAAGTGGTAAAACAATTGAAGAATCCCAGAATCCAAAATCATAAAATCCCAGGACCAAATCTAGGATATATAAAGAAGCGAGTATAGATAGAATACTCCTATATAGTAGCAGCAGTGAAAAGGGAGCACCTGAACCTGTGCTGTGGGAGTGGAAATGAGTAAAATCAGAGACGCACGTGTATATTATTACACAAATATTTGCCCGTGGGGGGAGACCAGACTACCAAGCAGGACGGGACCAGAGAAAAGCACAATTGCTAGAGGTAATTAAAAGATTGGCCACAGTTAATGTTCACCTTCTTCCCAACAAGCCTGCAGCCTCCAACTTTTTGAGTTTTCATGCTACAAACAAATTACAAGAAACAGTAGTGGGAAAAAAAAAATATTGTAGTAGTAGTAGTAGTATATGTCTGCAACAAAACAACCAATAGCAGTACCTATTACCAATCAAAAGCGGCTTAATATATAATGGTGAATTTCATCAGCGCTAGGGAAATATTTAATGGGGGGAGGGGAGATTCTGGGCGCAAAGATTGGTAGACGTTTCTGCTCTAACTATTTTCATATTATATTACTGGTTTATAAGTGGTTATAATTTCAAAAATAAACAAATATGCATACATATAATTGGAAGCCATCAGGTCAGAGCAGCAAACTGATTATATGTACTGAAACTGGAACCGATATAAATGAAACCAAAGTAATTTGTAGTGATTTGCTGCAGGGATGGATAGGTGCAGAAATCCAAGTGAGTTTTGCTTTGCAGCTCCGGGAGAAGAAGAGATTTAAGGCTTCTTCGTAATGGGTGGGTGAATCCTGCAGAAGCTAAACTATAACAAAGCACACTCAAAGATTGAGACTTTACCAACTTCCTTAAACAATAGCTCCATTTTCAATATCGTTATCAAATTTCTAATATCATAACTTAGCTTAGGATGGATGCAAGTAAAAATGTTATACTTCGCACTAACATGATCCACCCGAATTATGAAACAAGGAGAAAATAACTAGATTTCTTTTTTTTTTAATGCAAAAATAACTAGATTTCTAGCTAAACTTGTCTGTTCATCAATAGTTCGATATCCTTCCTGGTCATAAAGAGAATCGCCTGATATATTATGTATATATATTATATATATAGCTCTTAAATCGTGATCACAATTAACATAGAGATTAAAAGAAAGAGATTAGCAAGTGAAAAGGAAAAACTATACGGTCGTTGTAGCAGCAGCAGGAGCAGCAACACTATCACCGCCACCACCACCACCACCACCACTTCCTTCTCCACCGCCACCACCTGACGAAACACCACCACCCTGACTAATCCCCACCGACACATTCGCCGCAACGGACGCCGTGGAGACAGCGGCAGAAGCAACCCCCGCCCTTTTCCGCTTCTTCTTCTCGTAAGGAATCCCCCTCGCCTTGGCCTGCCCTTCTCTCACTTCCCTCAAGTAAATCCTCACCGCCCGCGCCCCAAACGGGTTGGACTCGGGCCGCCCTCCGTTCTCCTCGTAGGCCGCCCTGAGCCGCCCGATCAGGGCGTCGAGGCTGCCCCAGGCCTGCTTCAGCGGGCAGGAGCAGGGCGCGGGAGGGTTGGGGTGGCCGAAGTAAGGGCAGCCCGCCATGTGGACCTTGGTCTTCCCGAACTGGTCAAGGTACTTCAAGAACTCGATCACGTGTGCACCACTGCAGCGAGCCAGGGTTAATGGTGGCTTGTGGTTCTTCAAGTACTGTAAGAACGTGTTCCAGTCTCTCCTCTTCTGCGACTCGTATCGGCTCGGCGGAGCAGGGGGCGAAGATCCTCCCGCTTGCGCTCCTGTTTGTTGTGCTAGCGACGAAGACGACGACGACGTGTGCGGCGGCAGTACTGAAGATGAAGATGACGGAGCCGCCGGGTCTGGGTCGGGTGCACCAGCACCTCCTCCTCCTCCTCCTCCTCCTCCTGATGTCGAGGCCATGACGAGAAACAAGAACTAAATCTTCTCCGGCAGCGATGATCGATCAAAGTTTCGAGCTTTCTTGGTTTGTTGTATTGGGTCGTCTCTCTAATTATAGTGGGTTCTTCTTCTATGAAAAGAAGACTACTACTAGAGAAGAGTAGAAGTAGTAGCAGTAGAAGTACAGCGAGTGAGTATAGATAGCTGTTTCATTTACTTGCTTGTTGTATAGAGGTGTTCAAACAGGCTTCAAAGGGGGCAAGGGGGGCTGCTTGCTTGCTTTGTTTCTTGTTGGAGAGGATCTTATCACGGGAAAGAGATTGTGTTTTTGTGTGTGTTTGGGTTTTTCTTTTCTTTATTCGTGAGAAGGAGAGGGTTTCCGGGGGGAGAAGAGAAGAGAGAAGAAAGAGAAAGAAAAGAAGTGTTTCGATGATGGGACGTAAAAAGAGATGTAATGGATGAATGAATGAGTTAGAGACTCAAATCTCTTCCTCTCTCTCTCTATTGACGCTCCTCTCCCTTCCATTCCATAGGGGTAAGAAAGAAAACTACTTAAATTAATAATAAGAACCAAAAAAAATTGAAAAAATGATTTTTTTTTTCTATATTGTACATATATATATATAATGTTACATAGGGTTGGAGGAGGAGAAGAGAAAATATAATTATGGTGGGGGGAAGGGGAGGGGGAGGAGATGGTGGTGGTGTTTTGAGGAATTTTCACAAATTCACATGGTGGCCCCTAATGGGACATGACCTGCTTACTATTCACCACCGGCGGCCCCTCCACTCGCATATCTTTTTCTCCAATTTACATATCACATTTCACGTGCGAATCAGGTGCGTGCAGGGTACATGGCGAGCGGGGGACCCATCCAAACATGGGTCCAAAAAGAACGAGTAAACAAGGGCCAGGGTGCGTGGTGGCCACCGTGGATGGTGGGTGCGTTGGCTTTTGCTGGAGAGGGTGGTGGTGGTGTTGTATGGGATGGGGCAATTAATGGGGTCTTGGATAGGTCAAAGCAACAATGAAAAATTATATATATATATACTACTGCTAGTACTACTCTTACACTACTCTCCTTCTTTGAGAACTTTGTTGGCCTTTCTGGTAGCTGGGTTTAATTTTGTGTTATAAATATTGTATTTCTGGGTGCGATTTTGTCAAGTAGAGCGCATAGGATTCTTTGTGCCTGATTTAATTTCCAAGCCACAAATGGAAAACCTTGCTTTCATCCATAACTCTCTTTTTGGTTGCAAATTTTTTGTTACGTCAGCCAAAAATACTTGCTTGGCTATTGGCCAACCGCAAATCTGATTTATTAAGATTTGTACTCTTGTGATTTTGATTCCATGAGGCTTTATAAGTCTCCAACTAATTTGATTACTTGGAAGTTGCAAGTGAGTGTAGTGTGTTCGCCTCTGTGATAAAAAGAAAGTCGGTGGTACTAACTCAATTACTAACCCCCTTTCAGGCCTACTTCTGGTGAGAAAAATAAACAAGAAGAGTTCGAATTAACTTCAGGTTTCTTAATTAAGTGGCAGATCTCTCGGTAATAACAAGTGACTCAATCCAGTCCGGTTCAGTTTGGTCATTTGCTTGCAATAAAAAGTGAAAACAAATGGCGTGTGATAATGAGCTATATAACGTAAAGTCGTACTGTACCGGATGATATATAAAAACAAAATCGTGCTGTGCAGGGATGAAATTTTTCGAATTCTATTAGAAAAAAATAAAATAGAGAATTTAAGTTTTGTTTGTTTATGAGCAAATGCAACGCTTTAAATTCAACCACTTGGCGAGAAGGGCCAGAGCCACATTACACTTCAAACTTCAAAGGATCAAAACATAACATAAAACCCACGTTTCCGTACTTTAAAAATGTTTAAATACTTCATTCTCAAAAAAAAAAAGTTTTAAAAACTTTATATTACAAACGTTACAACAAAATGCTTTTTCCCGCCTACCGTTTGAATGTGGCCAATTAACCATTTGCTGGACAATTGCTGGACAATACACTCTAAACGGCTAGAACTCTACCTAATTTTTTCCCTCCTAATTAGATAAAAGTGCCCCTAAAGTGTCCAATTATGTATCAATTGGTTCCGTATATTGACCTACAGATACCAGAGAAAAAACAAACCCAACTTATAACGTGATTGACTTGTGATAGGTCTTGACCTCTTGGATAGAACTTGGAGCACCTGCCCTTATACCCTTTTTTCACACATATTTAATATATTGATAAAATTAGGCACCCAACTACACATAGAGGTAGGACAGTATCAAACAGTCCTGCCATCCTACTTTAAAGCAATACAAGCATTACCATATAGCGAAATACATAAAATAAAGACATATAGCAGGATAAAGGTAATACATGTGAAATGTTTAGTTCGAAAAAAATAATCTTTATGGATTTTTCAGAACCAGGTTGTTGCAGTAACTACCATAGACTGTCTGGTAGATATGCCTCACAAATGGTTCTTGCACAAGCAGGAAGCACTACTCAAACAATCCGACGAAGCGATATTGCCAAAAGCCTGAATCCCCAATGACACTCAATCATCTTGCATAGAATCCGCGGTGAAAACTCAACCTATAGCTCAAAATCAAACCCACAATAAAACGCCACAAGGAGCCCACAAGGTTTGACCACAACCACAAGCGCAAAACACTCCGATGCCAATAAAATTGCCATACATCTTTAGGGAGAGATGAGCAGAAGCTCCAAATCACAAACATAGGAAGATGAAGAGGGAAAAGTCATGAGGAATTTATTGAGCCAAAGCTTCAAAATACAGAAAGGGAAAGGTTTTTGTAGCCACCTTGCCACCAAACCTTTCCAAGAAAACATCGTTACATCTTTACAATTGGCTAAAATGTTAGACTCTCAGCTCTAGCAAACAAATCGTGACTTATCTCAATCGACCACCAAAAAAAAAAAAATCTTTGTGCATGCTTTTTGATCGTTAATTTTTCCTGTACTACACTCACTACCTAATTGGCACACATGTAAGTATCCTAATGTTCAGCAGCAAGAAATCAGTAGCTTTCCTGGAGGCCGGAGCTATAAGTAGGGAACTAGAGGCATACCCATATCAGGGAAATTCTTGCTTTGTTTAATTTTCCTATTAATACGTACATGCATGCCTCGGTGACTTGATGGACATGACCTACTGAAATGACACAGTGCCAGAAAGACCACCCATTATTATCTTCAATCTTAACCTATGCGCTATTTTTACTCATCCCAAATATAGCAAACAAACCCCCAAATTAGTGCTTTCTGAGCTCAACATTTGATGGACAAAATAAATCGCAGATTCCCTGCTCGCTTATTCGTAGACGTCACGGCTAAGCCAGAGATGCCTTTGTTTGCTTCTGGGCCTCATGGCCTGTGCCATATGCGTGGGATACACTCTACTGTTGACACTGTAGTAGTACTCTGCAACTTCTGCAGAAAATATACTCACAAGTCACTATGCAGTCTCACTAGACCAGTATTCTCTTGTTTTTCTCACCAGGAAAAAAAAAAAAAAAAAGGTCCCAACTTCTTCCTCTTGTGTGTATGCGATTTAGCCTTACGTTTTTTAACGCTAAAATGGGCTTTACCCAGACATAAGACAGACTGTGGACCCGAAAGGAAATGAGAAACGCTGGAGTGGTACTACACAGTCTACACTACTGGCTATGGCCTAATAATGGCTGGCCAATAATTCATTGGTTATGTTATTTGGTCAAAAAAAAAAAAACTGGGTTTTTCTTTCTAATGTGATCAAAGAGACTAAAAGGAACTAAGGAAAAAAAAAAACATAGAAAAGAATAGCCTACTACAGGTATATGGCTGGAAGAAAAAGACTAAAAGTCAACTATATATGTAGCCTATTGTTGCATGCTTAATTATCTGCTGATGAAACATTGTAGAAGTCCCCAAGTTTTGGTATCCGCTAGGAAGAATACATCAGCAAAATAAGAAAAGATTCCCCCTATCTTTTAGCAATACAAGCATAATCTAGAATTTATACCAAAAGCCTTCCTTAAGAACTCCTCTGTTAACAGATGGATGCAAGTTACCCGTAGATGGACTCCCACTTTGTATGATGTTTTATTTGGTTGTCTTGGTATTTTATTTGGTGAAGTAGCTACCTCATATCACGTCATGACTCATGACTTGTATGATCTGTATGACCTGCTGATCCCTTTTTTTGGGGTCAAGACCTGATCCTTTTAGTCAATATACTGCCATCCTCTTTATACAACAAAGAAATAAATAGTCACCCGTACTAGACCAATTTTTTCATAACAATCCTCTCCTCCTATACCTACTTCACTTAATGGCATCGAGCCCCAGCTTGGATGACTCCTAATATAATCTGAAAATCTTTATCTAAGCAAGGGAGACTACCAATAATATCGATCGTTTCTCGAACTACTGAAATTAATTCAATACGCACCACCATGTCATCAAATGATCGATATTGAATATACGATAAAAAAAAAAGACAATCGATATTGAAAAGGAAAAGAAAAAGTACTTGCAGTATTCTAACCAAAGAAAAAAAGCAGGGAGACTTTGACCAAAAGGTTATGTTCCTTGTTTTTTTAAAAAAATTAATTTTTTGATTTTTTTTGTTTTTAGTCTTTAATTTACGTACCGTGCAGCATCATAAATGCACTAGCCAATACCTACCTAAAGTGACAACGAAACCGTCCTTCTCCGTAATCCGTATCACTGCTGTATTATGCAGTAAGAAATTGTCAGCAGAGTGGAATTAAGAATCGGACCAGTAACTGGAAGGGAAATTTCTTTTTCAAAAAAAAGAAATTATCAATGTACTTATATAAACATATACATGTGATTTGAATATTATTTTTTCTATTGTTAATTAATTAAATTGTTCTTCAAGAGTAACGCTATGATTCTAAATAAAAAGGTAAAAATCCACGGGGGAATATAAATAGAAAATTTTGAAAGAAGGTTTACGGAATTTCCACGGAATGCAAATGCCTATCCAGCGAGGACTTGCAGGTAGTTATTTTAATTGTCAAATACTTTTTTGTCGTTAACAAGATTTAGATGCTCGAATCTCGTCGATCGTATGACTAATTAAAAACCTATAAATCTTTTGTTTTTCCAGGAATTTTTGGTTTAGGATGATTTTTGAGGATTCTCCAGAATGCACTAATGCCCTTTCATTACTGTTAGCTCGTTAATTCCTGGTTAGAAGATAGGAATGGGAGTTTCTCAGTCAAGTCGGGTTACAATGCTTTAATGAGATCATTAATGCCCTTATTGGTAAACCATGGGTTTGGTTGGGGTGTGCATCACCTAAGGTAGAAAGCTTCCTATGGATGGCTATGAACCGGGGTATCGCGGTTAAAGGATTCCTTACCAGCATCAATCTAGTCGATAGGGAAAGTGCAGGGTGCCCGTTTTGTGGAAAGGAGATTGAACTGCGAGACCATATCTTTGTTCACTGTAAGTATATTTGGTGGTTATGGAATAAATTTTGTGCATGGTGGGGGTTAGTTGGTGTGTCCCAAGAACTTTGGAAGAGTTATTTTTTCAATGGATGGGCTTAGTTGGTTCAGTGAAAGCTAGAGCTCCATGGATGGTGATATTTTTTGCTAATGTTTGGAATATTTGGCTTAGTAGGAATAAAAAGATTTTTGATAATGTAGAGGTGGATTGGGAGAGAATGATGGAGGTATCATTGGTTTCTTTAAACTGGTTCAAGGCATATCAACCCAACTTTTGCTATGATCTGGCCGCCATGCTCATCCAAGCTGATTGTATTTTATCTTGGTCTGGACCTGTGTGTAAACCGTTGTTGGTATAGTCCTGTTGTACTTATCTTTCTTTGTGTGGTTCTGTACTGCTAGAATTCTAGTTGTACAGTAGGAGGGTTATCTCTTTGATGACTCCCCTGGTTTCTTTTTATTCATTAATGAAGAATAGTTATTCATCAAAAAAAAGCTCGTTAATTCCTGGTCTCTTTATAGAATATTTTTAGCCAAGTTGACCAATGATGGGCTCTTACCCTTAATGAGCTAGGAATCTGGCACCAATTAATCGTGTTCGGTGTTCACAAGTTGTGCTTAAATTGTGAGTATTATATAATTTAGGGTAGGGGGATCCAAGTAGTGTTGGTCAATTTGCATGCTCGTTTGTGGGCAGTTCACTGATTCCCCGTGATACATTGTCGAGAATAAAATCACGCGCAATTTCTTCCATAACCAAGATTATGTTCTAATTTGTGATTTGATATATTAGTGTAGTGCATGTAGTGCTGTAATTTGTGGATTACCTCGGTATAGATTCTTTGTTTTGAAAACGTTGATCAACGAAAATATAACTGAGAATAAAATTATGAATAATGTTCTAGATATTTAAGATTCTCTCTTTAAGTATTTTTATTAATCCATAGGAAAATTATTGAATACACCTGTTTGGTGTTTGGTTGATGCACTAACTGTTACAGATAAACCTTTGACCCAAAAAAAAAAAAAAACTGTTACAGATGAACCAAGTCTTTATATGGAAATTTTAATATTTAAAAACAAACACAATTACGATATATGTCACATGCTTAGTAAGAAATTTTTTTACAAGGAAGTCCTTGTATTTATAGGATTATCATAAATTCGTGCCCAAAAACTCAAGATGCAGATTAGTCGGGGCAAAGGATTTAGATCGATTAGTCAGGGCAAAGGATTTAGATCTTGTTTGTAAGCTTATCTTGTTTGAATCGGACAACACTGGCGGCCTTGGTCCAATATGATTATACTATGTACCAAACATTCCATAGAATAAGCCTTGGTTTGGTGGAGATGTGTGGTGTTATTCTCTTATCATCTCAGTTCACCTTTCTTTAAGACATAAAACTATATTAAATTTTCAAACTAAATCACAAATTATAGCTGAAATGGCCAATAAAACATCTATGCATAAGTCAAGAATCAGTTTCACTATCACCTTGTCCAGTACCTTTTTTATATGGTTGCCAATGAGTGCACTTGATGATCTTGTACACAATGATTATGTGAAACGCCATAACCCTTCGAAGATATCTACAAAAATGACCCAATTTCTACGCATACAAGGTGATCGGTGTAGATGTAGGGAGTTTTTGTGAAGGATTTATCCAGCTTTTTCAATTAGGTGTAGTTATTATGTTCCACAGTAGAACATAACTACAAGATTCAAATACGGCTGGGCCATAACGTACAATAATCGCTTGATTCACCTCTTACAACACACATTCATAAATTGTAGATTTTTTTTGTTACCAAACAAAATAAAATGTAGACTTTGCTTGTTCTATATTTTCAGAAAGTTGTGATTAATTTATGGGCTCTTTACGTACATGCACTGGACTGAGACGGGCTAATTGACCACCTCTCCTCCCCTCAATTGGTTTGAACTTTTTACAGCACAATACAGCAGTTAATTAAAGTAAAAAAAAAAAAAAACAGAGAGAGAGAAAAAGAAAACTTTAGGCGTACACATTTTCTTCCGGGGACGTACACTTTAGAAACGAGGTCGCTGTAGATTGCTTTCCGCACAAGTCACGGCCTCGAATTTACCGGCTTTAAGATCCTTCTTTAATTTTCGCCTGGTAAAAAATGTGCATATTTGTCATTATACTATAGGGGATGATTCTTCTTTGAAAAATGGTGGTGGGGTTTTCTGACAAGAGTACATATATACATAGTGTGGCAGTGGGATTCCAAATGTCAGTAGTGGCTTTGTAAGGAAAAGTTATTGCGAGGAATGGAGATGAGGGATTGCTTGTGAACCCGATTTAAGGCTCTTTCTTACAAAGCCACAAATTTCCAGGAATGACGACGAAAGGTATCTTATCTACATGGCGGAATACAAGAAACAACTTCTTACTCCCGTGGTTTTCTTCTCTTTTTTCCTTGTTTTTTTTTTTTGAGAATATGTAGATTTTTACGGTGATAAATTTAGTACTGGTGCTAATTAATATTCCGTTTTCCTTTTTGAAAAATAATTAATTAATTATATATACGCTTAGGCAAGGTATCGGATTCAATTCTTAATATATGTTGGAAAATCCCATTGAGAAATTTATCCACCATAACCAAATGCATAATTTTTGTCAGATCCCAAATAATCAACATAAACGCTCAAGCTCAGGAGTTTTGTCTAATCCAATTTGAGAAGGATGAGCCCGCTAAATGATAGCAAGTGCCCTCCTGTCTATAATGCCTATGCTTTTGCAATCTTCCTTGGATTGTTGTTTTAAGTCTTGTGATCATTGATTCAAATCCTCATCACCAGCTGTAAGAAGAATTCATATAAATATAATTAAATGCATGCATTCGTTGATTGATGATTGCCTAGACACACCTATGACCTATCTATCAGGCAAAAGAGCTAGTAGAACTGAATCATATTCTTCCTAACTGGTTTTGACAAAAAATTGAAAACGTTGATGGGATGTGGGATTAGAAGATATTGGTGGTGATTGATCGAATATATTATGGGGAGTTTTGTGGCTGAAGAGATGTACGATCTCACGGCAGTACCCTTTATAACATTTGCCAGTTATTACCAACAAACTTGTTAGTTTACCCTTGAATGCAAGCTTAATTTGAAACCAAGATTTATTTTCAAAAAAAAAAAAGAAGAAAGTTTCTCTTCTCAAAGAGGTTTAGCTGGTTAGACAACGAATCTTGAGATCTGAAATCTAGTTGAATCAATTATATCAGGAAAAATATTATATTAAAAAAAACTAGATGAATCAACGTGTGCTTCGGTTATCCATTTTTTTTTTTGGTTGAAAACATATGCTTCGGTTATCCAATTAACACGCAAACATAAGATAGTACATATATTATATCATCAATGATTGAAGCTGCGGAGATACATACAATGAAAAAGTTGTTTTGCCACCCATTTTCGAATAGGCTTGTCTAGATCAGTTGTTATCAATCCAAGAAAATATCTACAGCCAATGAAAGGTACTGATCTTAATGGATAATTCTTGCAACCTAGGAGGACGCCACGGTTATCAACTCAGGGTCACCTCAGGCTAAGCCGCTAAGGCAACCAAAAAATGCTCAGGGTCACCTAGTAGGACATGAAACTCTTCATCTTTCAATTTAAACAACTTAAAAGAATAATTTGAGTTCAAAGAAATTAAAAAAATAATTAATATGGCTATAAAAGAAAATGATGACACCGTAAGTATATGCACTGCAATTAATCTATCAACATTTCTTAAATTTTTAGTTCTTTTCTAATGTGAAAGCAAGCATCTAATGCCCCCTTTTCAAAATTTCTTCTTGGACCCAAACTCGAGACAAAAGGATGTCAACTTCTCCACCCCACAATTATATTTGTGGATTCTTTTAATTTTGCAAATCATATGTGTCTTCTCGTGCCTAGCTTGGTATGACCCACCATGATGGATTCGCTTAATCATTCATTGCTTCAAGCAATCAAACCTACCCCCCAAAAAGAAAATGAAACTCGTATATAGATGGGATATCCTTCATCTTTTGTTTTTGATAAGTCATCATATTAATAGTAGAGACATGGGTCAAAATTGTAAGGACCTGGGCTACTGCAGAAGCAGAGTGAAAATTGTACCATGGCGTGGTAGATGGAACACTCTTTGCGTTTCCAACAGCTTGAAGTTAATGTATTACATCCTCTACATGATGATAATGAGATAAAGTCCAAATGAGATGGTTTTATACCTTCCATATTTTGACAGACATCTAGTTATGGAAAGCTTGTCTGTTTTCTCACCTCAAAAGCGCTGGGAGTAGTCCGCATATAGAAAGAATAAACTTAGTGTTTTAGGTATTCTATCAGGCACACAAACTGTGTCACCTGTGCATTGTATTTATAACGATAAAACTGATACATGATACATTCCTACAGTCAGTCGTCAAGGCTTATCATATGATGGGTATCATTATCACTCGATGGTTTGCGTAAACCACCTGAACTTGAACTCTGATAGTTGTGTGTGTCTACACTAACACTACTGGTTAACACTTCCCCGCAAACTGAACCGGGTGGACACTGAAGGTTCAGTTTGTTCCGTAGGAGATGATAGCGTTTGGATGCAAGTGGCTTCGTCA
>JAKUCV010003031.1:506417-528726 GCA_028386065.3 Turnera subulata
CGAGCATAGTCTGGATTTGGAGCAGCAACCCCATCTTCTTGGAGGACAAAGGCAGCAGGACAGGGAAAAGTGCCTTTGACGTAACCAAGAACACCCTGTCCGGCAAGGAATGGTTCGATCTGCGCTTTCCAAAAAACATAGTTAGTGTGTGTTAATTGTATAGAAACAGCATTGTGCGAGTTATTCAAGGAGTGGATAGAAGCCACTGCTGGAGCGACAACAACTGGTTCATAGGGATTTTTAGTGGTGCTAGAACTTGCTGTTGCAGAAACTTTAGGGATATTGTCATCAGTGGACATGGTTGGGAAAGGAAGCGAAACAAAGAAAAAAAAAAGTTTAGTATTGTGCGGTTAAGCCTATGGCTCCGCTACCATATAGAAAGAATAAACTTAGTGTTTTAGGTATTCTATCAGGCACACAAACTGTGTCACCTGTGCATTGTATTTATAACGATAAAACTGATACATGATACATTCCTACAGTCAGTCGTCAAGGCTTATCATATGATGGGTATCATTATCACTCGATGGTTTGCGTAAACCACCTGAACTTGAACTCTGATAGTTGTGTGTGTCTACACTAACACTACTGGTTAACACCGCAAATCGTTGAGAAAACAAGGAGGCCCAAGTGAGATCTATACTCGTGGGTTTGGACACCACAAAGTAACCCAAAACCTTAAGGCATTGGGTGCATGGGTCCATTCTACTTATATTTTACTCACTTGGTCTCTTTCTATCCGATGTGGGACAATTTCTCATATTTGAACACCCAACAATCTCCTCCTCAAGTGTAAATTTCTTCCACATCGAGCTTAGGCGTACTCTCCCTACAAGGGAAGCATCTTCTGCGACATCCTCAAGAGCCCACTCCACAACACCAAGCCCGGAGTCACGCCTTACAACTCCACACCTGGGCCTGAAACTGGAGTCTCGAGCTCGCTCTACGTGGGGGCAGCAACCACGGGGCAAACCATATCGCGTATCAATATCGATCACAGGCCGAACCATCGGCTCGGCTACCACTTGTGAGCAAGTAAAGCGCCGGGAGTAGCCCGCAAATCGGGGAGAAAACAAGCGAGGCCCAAGTGAGATCTACACTCGTAGGCTTGGACACCACAAAGTAACCCAAAACCTTAAGGCATTGGGTACATAGGTCCATTCCACTTATATTTTACTCACTTGGTCTCTATCCGATGTGGACAATTACTCATAATTGAAGACCCAACAATATAATGTACATTCATTCGTGAATATTGTAGTGGGAATTACTAGATAGTAAACATGACACACAATCACTGATATGAGTAGGAGATCCAAAAACATTCATCATGGGCTCATCCAATATAAACACATAGGACAATTGACAGAAATTCTTATTATGTAAGAGTATCGTTTTGGTTTTTGAACAGAATATGAATTTAATCCAATTTCAAAATTAAAGAACAAAAAAGGGACTGAGATGAAAAATTACGTATCTTCTAAGGGCCGCACTGACTTTTTATGGTCGACAAGCTTTTTTTTTGTGCTAAAAAAATTTGAAGTTATTATACATTAAAGAGTCATATAGTGGCACATTATCTTTGTTGAAATCATTGAATGTATTAGACTAATGCGCGTCGTCCCCCCAATATGAAGTGCACACATCCCTGTTTAATTTATTATCCGCCAACCACCATTCATCAGTTGGGTTTTAAAAAAACCACTATTCATCAGTAGCATTTCAATCATTTCCTTGAGCCTAGGTTCTTATGATGCTGACCTAAGTCCGAAACTCGGTGATGAATTGTGCTTGGATTTTCTTTTTCAAACTAAAATTGTAATTGGATAAGAACAATATCTTATTTGCCTAATAATCCTTTTTTGACACCCAGAAAGACTGCGATACGCAAAAGAAAGACAGCAAATAATATAGGTTCCTTTTCTTTTTATTACTCATTATATTTGGCCTAACCCTAAATGGAGGAACCAGTGTAAACAATTAAGAGCAAGGCGTATATTGAGTAGAAGTGCTAAATCAGCTGCCAGACGCAGAAATGATTAATCATCAAACTGGGATAACGGGGGTAAGGGCAGTGTCTCAGACCGGAAAAAAGCAAAGCAATGTTACAAAACCGTGATCATCCAGGCAACATAATTGTGAGCTGCAATGAAAATGTGAAGTCGTTACAAGAATTGATTTTCAAAATTGGAAAATATAATGGAACTAAGATGAACAGAAGCAAGAACCTTCAATCTGTACAAATGGTCAATCTGATGAGGTAACAGAAAGTGCTACGCGAAGATCGTTTGAGGTTCCACATATGTACATACGGTATGTCTCCGTGTCTTGTTGGAAAGCGCGGGAGCTAGGGGATGCATACTGATGATTTCTCAAACCATCGCGCTTCGAAAATATAATTTCTCTGATGATCGGTTCGTGGCCATTCAGAAGATTACCCATGCTGAGCACTTTTCTCCATGACTGATTAGCGGTAGGAGGTTTGAACATATTAGAGACAATATGCCTCTCATTCATCGTCACTTGATACTTCATATTAAACTCCTGAGTGAAGACAACAAATCCAAATCAGTCTGCTAAAAAACTAGTATCTAACAAGGTTTGCATCGCAACTAATAACTACTTATATCAAAATGAATATCCATAAGCCAACTTCCCCTTTGATTAGTTAAGGCTTCAATAGTGAGGTAAGATGGATTTAACAGCTAGTTGCTTACTAAAAGAGGCTTTCACAAACTGAAACAACTCACCCGCTGATTTTCTGAGCCTGTTCCCATGTTGGGAAGGTAAAAGTTGTAGTAGTCAGAAAAAATTGCTTCAGAAAGGCGTGGTGATTGTATGAATTTGCGATGAAGAGATGCTGCGAGAGTAAGCAACTTCTCAACGTGTTCAAAGATGCGACAGAGACGTCTTAAGTCTTCGATACTATCACTGTTGCTTGACACACGACTTGCTGCCATATATATATATGAATGCAAATCTCAAAACTCACAGAAAAGTGTGAATTGCATGAACAAGAAAATGAAGACACTAACTTTGCAAAGGCTTCAATGCAGACACCATCGTAAAGTAAAGTTGCTCCATTTTTGTTGTCATTTGCTTCAAGGCTCCGAAATTAGTCTGGTGAAGTGTGTCAGCAGATGCTCTGAAGGCAGTACAAACCATTTGCTCAAGGAGTTGATGGGGACGCAACGTCTCCAGATAATGAAGGATCTATAGAATTCATGTTACCTTAATGAGGTCAAAGTTAAGTACAATGGAGAAGAAAGACAATACTACAGAATTTCAGTACAAAAGCATCTTCACCAAAATAAAGGATGTCAAAAGGACATTGCTTGATTTCTTTCAGAAAGAGCTAAAAGCTATATGACTGCATCACGTCAAAAAAAATTATTTATATACATAAAAAAAAGCTATATGACTGCAACAGATTACCTCCTTTAGACTAGACCAGTATTTTAAGACTTGTAACGTGCAATAAACAGAATGTTACAATCTCAGAAGATTTTGAGTTCTTATGGCAGGGGGCGGAGGTAGCGACGAGGATTTGGGTTCAAACCAGGAAAGGTGTATGTCCATGGTTTAGGAGGGTTTAAGGAAAGAATACAATCACAGCAGCAAAATTTTCTGGCCTTGATCCCTACTTTCTCAAAATATGAACAGCATTGTGTAAAATCAGTTCAGTTTGACTGAAGTATTTCTCTGCACATGCACCATAGGTCTACAATTACAAATCATACAGCTCATGATGCATAAAAGTGACAAGGACACTCCATACTCTTAAAGAATTAGAAAAGTAACTTAAAAGAGGCAGCTATATTACTTTCTTTACCATTCATATATTAAGTTAAAAGTAGGATATCGAAGCAGAATATTGACTAAAAATTGCAGTGCTGAAAAATAAATGACCTTCTCTCCTTCACGATTTGGGTCCAAAAGAGGTTTCTGCTCATAAGCTGCCAATCCAGGTGCATCATTCCAAATCTTTCGCCACAAGTTCCCGCGATCAGACATTCGCTGTGACAGTCTACCACGAGGAGGCCAATCATTCATTAAGCCGTCTGCAGTTGGATTTCCGGAAGCTCCACTTTCTTCAGTCTCGTCATGCTCCCAATCTCCTGGGGAATGCCAACGAATAAAGTCTTCAAAGACAGCATTTGGATTTGCTGCTTTGAATGCTGACATGTCTACACAAGATATCAAACATAATTAATATTGATGTAGAGAAAAAGAAAGGAAATTAATCATCCATTTGATATGCATTGTTCCATTTATTCTGAGATTGAAATGGAAAAATTCTAAAATAAGCATTTCATGTATCATGGAATATTCCGTTGCTGTTTTCTGCTATCATGTAAGTGGCATAAATCCATGCTTTTTTCTGTTATCACCGCAATGGGGGCCATGTGTTCTGTGGGGCCTGGGGGTGAAGTGGAGATGGGGGGATGAATATTCTGCACGCCCCAGCCATGAAAGTCAATGAATTAATATGATCATAAGATGTCCTATATAAAATATGAATGGGAAAAATGGCAAAAGAAGTGGTCAATTGACTAATAGTTCAGCTATATAAAATACAGATTTAAACTTTTGATTACCAGAAGATAAGATTTCTTTCTCCATCTGTGCGGAAAAGTTCTGCAATGTAATAGCAAATCCTTCATCAGTTCATGGCAATATAGTTTTTTAAGGCTAGTACAGATTAAGACAAAGCAATAAATTTGTGCTCAACAATGCACAAAAATAGAGAGGCAATTTAAGAATCATTCTGCTTGACAAATATATGATTCATAGATTGAGCAAGCTAGATGGTATTTAATCATGTGTGCAGGCCGATGACATTGTTTCACTGGATGAGGCATACAATAACTGGAAGCCACTAATAAGGATCTAATAGATGCAAGTCATAGTGCACACCCATGCTCTATCTTAAAAGCTAGAGCTTAGTTGTCTTATTATTGCCTATTATTGTGTCATGACAAACTTCTACTCATATCAGCCACAACATTGTTATCACCTACATAGTTGAACAAATTGTGCTTCGGCAAGATGTAGATGCATAGAGACCCCAATAAATATTGCATCAGAACAAACTTTAGCTACTTCAAAAAACTTTAGACTGACCAACTAAAGTGTAACACCCAGGTGCCAAACAAATCCCTCCTACTTACAAAGCAGTCCAACACATTCACATACCAAAAAAATCTTAAGATAAAGCCATAGATATTTGGCTCATCCATAGCATGATATTGTGGTAGGAAGCCAGTAATAAAGCATTGTATGATATGAAGTGAACCATCATATGTGATAAAGTGATGTATAACAGTAATAACAATCAATGAAGTAATGAAACCAGTGCATACAAATTCATCACCAAGTGCTTCCACAGCCTGCAGTCGTTCTTCATGCATGTCTTCTGTCATGGGGGGTGCATCCTGCAGTAATGAACACACAAATATAGTTATTGGATTTCTTTGGTGAAATAAAACAAGTCTACAGGGACATCAAATGAGAAAAACAGTTAGCAAAACCTGAGTGAAGGGGGCATGCAAGCTCTGGTATGATTTCAGAAGCATCATCGACCCGGCCACGCCAGCTGATCCCCTCCTATTAGAATCTGCATACTTTGGATCAACAGAGACCACCTTTTCAGGCTTCATACCAGATTTTGATTCTGTGTTTTCAGAATGGTCCAAACCACCACCTGGTGTCAAGGGGCTGCATAAAAGGCAGGAAACTAGTGAGCAAATTCTGAGATGAAAATAAATCTAGGTCGAGGATAAAATAGAAGCTTCCTACAGCCAAAATGTCCTGCTAAATAATACTCTATAAGTTCAATCCCAACACAAGTCACTAGTCAGACCATAGGCTACCTTTCATCCACAAAGGGCAGTCTAACTTTCAGAAGGTTCCTCTCGTCTCCATTAGGAGTGTAATGCAGTTTAAGTAAATAAGAAGTTCAAGGAAAAGATTAGTAATCCATACATCTCGGCATGATAGACAATTCACCAAAGAGAACAGACAAAGTGGTACTGAAGTCGACCAGTCATACAACAGAATCAGTTCTAATACCAACAACCAACACTGAGACAATCACTTCCCAACCATGCATAACTTATTAGAAGGACAAAAGGGAAAAAGTTATTTTTAAGGAGAAATTAATCATTCAAGCCCCATTAACTGCGTACAAGCTGAGCATCACAATCAGTATAATCAATTGGAAACTTCCTAAGACGAAACTTGAAAGGCATAAACCCACTGGAAAAATTTTGATGGCTGTGGGAGTTATCCAAACACATTTCTTCCATGTCGTCTCTACTAGATAAACAATTTATCATCATGAGACTAGGGGATGTAACTATTTCTCTAGTATAAGAAATTATGCCAACAACCCACGCATATTAAACAGAACAAACAAACACCAATTATGGATCACAAGATTGGACATAGCTTGTCAGTGATGAAATGGGGACTGCTTGAGACATTAATTTAACAATATCTCAACTTAGATGAATAAATATCCCCTTTTAAGAATACATCATTTGAGAACAATATGGTGCAGTCAAACCCAGCTAAACTTGTGTAGAAAATAAAGGAGCTCTCACTTGCTTAGTTCACCTGCTACGAGTCCCACCCAATTTTTCCCTGGGTATCTGCCTATTAGTTTGATTATCTCCAACTACACCATCTTCCTGCACATTTTCATCAAGCAATTCAACACAAGGCAGAGGACCATCAATTAGAGCCACAATAAGCAGCAGTACTACCAATAGCAGAGAAAGACAAGAAAAATTACCACCTTAATATGATCCTGAGGATCATCACTGCTTCCTATGCAATCTTGAAAGTCTTCATTCAGCTCACACTTCTTCTCAATGCAGATGGCAAGCTGCCAAGCAAGCAGCAGAAGTGAGTCTCATAAGCTATATTTTACCTAACAGAAAAAGATTCCATAAATGGCAATTCATTTATGGGATAGAATCCAGTATTCTCATTTTCAATCAAAATTCTTACTAATTTTTACCAAAAGAAATAAACAAGTAATAGCCTCTCTTGTTAGACAGAACTCAAGTTCACTGACCAAAGTGATGCAGCAATAACACTTAGCAACACGGGAAGGACAATGTTGTGTCATTGTATCCACTAAGTAACAAAATAAATATGGCCGAGCCTATTTGAATACTGAGGATTCGAGAAAAAGATTGACCTGGCCAAGTTTCAAGTCAATATATCATAATATAAAGTGCTTTCAAAATACAAAACTATTTCTGGGATGTCTCATTCAAAATATTTTGGCAAATTGAGACAGGACTTGTCTGCTTCAGCTTGCTGCGTTGCTAATTCTGCTGTCTTGTTTCTTGACATTCTTCCTAGACCATTTCTAATGTTGTTTGAGGCTTTTAACGGCTTGTTTGGGCATACAGCACACCATTTCATTCTGCAATTTTGGCTCAAAATAATCACACATAGCTACCCTGAAGAATGCAATGACAATAACAGATTGTGGAGGCCTTGTGAAAAAATATCCCTAACCACCGCAATCCATGCATTGCCCATAAGCAAAGGACTTCAATACATTATGGCAAAAACTTCAACTCTAATACAAAACTTGATATAAACGGGGCAGCCCTTCAATAAAAAGTGCAAAAATAAAGCTTTTGCATTTTACTTGCAAAAAATGGATCAAGAGTTTGAGCTGGAGGTTCAACATGATAAATTTTGATGGTTGCTCAAAAAAATAAAATAGGAGTTTCAATTCCAGAAACGCAAGCTAGTCTGAAGCTTAAGAATGTTTGGCACAACTTATACCAAGTATGAGTTCCGGCTGGGGTAGAGGTTGTTTCAGGGACCATAGATTGAAGAAACATGGAAAGGTTAGAGGCTAAATCCATTAAATGGACACATATGAGTATTCATATCAGAAAACAGACAAGCAATGATATGCAGTTTCACAAAGTAAAGGACTCCAGAAAAGTGTGAAGCACAGTGTTTTTTTAGTCAGTATAAGCTTTTTTTGATACTAGAAGAAGAGTATCCCCGTCGACACGAGACTAATCTCTCCCGGGCTTCGATCGGCACTTGTTAAGGTGGGCGCCCTACCAACTGTGCATGCTCCATTCACATCACCAGAACTTGAACCCTGGTTGATGCTTAAGGGACCCCAGCCCTTCTCCACTGGGACCAACACAAGTTGGTTTAGTCAGTATAAGCTGATAAATCTTTCCCAAAACCTCCCAGTTCATTGAAGAACAAGGGTATTTCATTCCACAGTATCATCACAGAATCCCCACCACCACTATTACTAGAGTTTATAAATGCCAAATTAAAAGTTTATAGAACATTAAATAGAAATTTTTAGAACATTGAATTATTCTATCCCATGTGCTAAAACAAAATTGAGAGAAATAAGAAGCAAAATTTTTTCAGCTTGATTACCTCAGAGAAAATGTGAAAATATAAATACTTCAAATCCTTGAAACGTTTAATCTTGATTCTAGAATGAGCTCGAAGAAAATTCAATTAATTCCCATTCTGAAACAGAAAAGATTATTACCATATGGAGTTTCTGGTTAATTAAACAAGTTGACAAGTCAATTGGTCCCTTCACTGGTAATTTTGGCAATGGTTGTGACTCTTCCCAACACCAACGAACTTCTCGAACAAATTCAATCCAAAGCACAGCAATGGCTAAAAAAAGAAGAGAATCGAAACCACTCATTACAAAGAGAAAATGACAGAAAAATAATCTCATAAACTCCATGAGTTAATCAAATCCAAATATAGAATATCCCAACTTCAATTGAAAAATGCATATCCATTTTCCAAACATACCACGAATGTTGCAATCCCCAGTCCATAAACAGTGCAAACAAAACTGTGCAAAGAGAGATTCAGGTGGTGCGCCTTTAATAGCTCGAGAAGTTTTATGCTCGCCTTTAGGAAAAGATGGGGTTGAAGATCCTGCTTGAAGAAAAGAGGACCATTAGAAACTTCGAGGAAGATGGTACTTGCATTAAAGATTAATCTAGTATGTGCTCCAAATTAAGCCCAATCAACAGCTACCTTAAGCTTTACCAGCTATTACCGCAATAACAGAAGGGAGATGTCTTAGCATACTATATTCCACACATAAGACCACCCTAATTTCAGCAACACTCTATTTTTTAGCAAACTGTGGCTCTAAATCCATCAAGATACAGTACAGCTAACCATACTGAAGTATTTTGTGAAAGTATAATTGTATAAGCATTGTACCAGTCCTACTCAAAAGACTCCTGCAATTAATAAAAGCATGTTTGCAGCTGGCTGATATCTCTTTGAACTTGTTAGTCAATGGGACAAACAAAGCACAAGCAACTGAGTTTAAACCCATTTCAAAGACCCGTGTTGTCGCACAATGATGCTAACAAACTAACAAATGTAGCAAATCACAGAAAGAAAAAGAGCATGTACAAAAAAAGCAAGGGCAAAAACTGCATGCAGCAGTGACTTCCAAATCTCTGGTAATGGATAGAGATATGCAAATAAAATAAACAAAAATGAAAACAGATGGCATCGCAATCTATAAAAGTTTAAGAAAGCAAATGCACCTTCGTGGAAAAGTTCTTTGAGCACACGATCAAGAACTGTTGGTGGGGGTACAATCATTGAGGACTTGATATTATCCAAACCAGGTTTTTCAACTGGTGGAACACAAGAAGAACAATACTATAACTTAACAAGCAATGTAAAGAAATTTAAAGCTTAAACACGTCAAGACATAAGGAACTGTTCCAAACCTGACACAAAATCCTCCATAAATTGGCCACTGAAGGACACATCCAAAGCATCAACCATGAGCCGCAATTGAGAACCAAACCCAACTCTGTTTCCCTCTGTACTATCCCTGTCCAAAATAATCAAGTTTAAGAAGTCCTACATTTCAGAGAGCCTAACATAAAACCAAAGAAAGTGCAGTATGAGGAGAATAACTACCAGGAGAAGAAAATACACATTAACTTTCTTACAGATTTGGAAACAGAATTGGAAGCATAGTCCAATTCTCAGCTTCATGAGGCGACACATTTTCTAATTCAGCCATTTCAAGAGAACTTTGAACTATTTGTTCACTCCATGTGGCAACCAATTCAAAACCTGTGTCCATTTAGTGGGTCAAAGAAAACAACTGATGAATTTTAGGATACAAAAGTAAGAGCAAAATATGGATGCTTAAACATTATCACGTTGATCAAGTGGCTCTGTGCACCTCAAATAGGAAGATGGGTAAGATAAGCGGCCAACTGAAAAATTATTGTGTGAGACAGACATCGTGAAATTCAGGGTGGCAGTTCCAAGTAGATATTTGGAATGGAAAAAATATTAAAATACATGATTTCAAACTAAAATACCCTCAATAAAATAAAGAAAAAAAACAACAAAAACTTCATATGATAATAAGCAAACAGGAAAAGTGGTATGTAGTGTCCCAACATTCATGTACCTTTTACGGGGTCCTCAGCAGAGTACCACACACTCCAAGGACAATCATCATCCCACTGCGTCCTGGTCCGGGTGTCCACTTCAGGGTTTAGACTGTCTTCTTTAATTTCAGCATCACTACTTTGAAGATCATCATCATCATATGGAGCAGTTCTATAGGTGGACTTCATTGTAAAATGAACATTGAAAAGATGCATCGTGAAGTCCGGTGTGGAGTATGCCTTCAGTGTCGAACAGAGAGACAGTATCATTGATATGATCAAGAATGCTCAAGAAACCATTTAGGCAAGCAGAAGAACTGTTTTGATGCAATGATCCTGAAAACTAATGAGATGCCAAGCATGAAAAGCCAACTGCAGTGGGAAAGAACAAAACAAAAAGTGCTTCCATGGAGGGACTCGGCTGGAGATACGATTTTCTGCATTACCAAATGAAAAGAGACAAATTGCAGAAGAACACAAGTAAAACATATGAAAAACAAACAGAAAAGAGAAACTATAAGACCATTAAGTAAAAATCAATATAACCCTCCATTTCCAAGCACGATAGGACACATCAGGTAAGAATATGGGATCATTATAAAGCATCAAGTCTGAAGAAAACTTACAAACTTAGAAACAAATAATTCGTATAGCCCTTCCAGATGCATAAGCTTTACAGGGACCTGGCTACTAATGCGATCAGACTCAAATCTTCTAGTAAAAACAGTTCCCATATTCTGAATTCCAATATAAGCCATCCGAGATGGGTCATGCACTGGAACAAATGCTGGCCATAAACTGCATGTTTACGTGTAAAAATATATAAAACATTATAATGCAGTTTGGGTTTCTCACTTTCTAAAAATGCTGCGCAACAGGCATACGCTGCTTATAAATGTTATTCAAGATCCAATCAAACTGCGTTCATCACATATGATCACCATGAAGCATCTACCACTACATTACTAGGAAAAGAAATAGAAAGTTGCTACAACATGAAATCAAGCAAAAATTTTAATGCGGAACATAATAAATAACATCATTTAGACCAATATATCACAATACATCGTGAACGGCAAAGCAGTAATATCTTGAGCTGAAGAGCTCACCTAGAACAGTTTGTCAATGCTATGGCAGCAGCACTCAATAGCTTGCTCGCTTCTGGTGGATCAAGAATCACACCACTAGCACTTTGAGGAGCAATTATCTAGAGTATGAAGACATAAGCTGTCAAGATAATGCAAGTAGCCACTCGAAAAGGAAGATGGTAAGTTTAGAATTACCAGAAAATTTTTTACACCAAAGCATAACTGCAAATCATGCAAGCTGCAGTTCCAATCTGTAAATTTTCCTGTGGCAATAACAACTGAGATAAGCAAAATGCCAGAAAAATGTCGAGCATAATAAGCAAAATTCTTAGCATAAATTGGTGCAAGTACCACCACTATTGGTTTCAAAGTAATACTCCACGCTATAGCTTTTCATGGCATACTTCAACTCGGATTTGACCTTGTATAAGTCCTGTTTAGACTCCAACTTAACTGCACCCTTTTCCTGCAACCATACGACCACAAATATGTTACTTCCTTCCTAACAGATTAGCCATTTTTTCCTTCACAACACCATCCCAGTAGTCCCACCATGAAATCCAAGAAGCATAGTAAATCAAAAGGCATATACCGTTTATAGACAAGGATTTGATTCTAACGCATGATTATCCAAACTATAAACTACAATGACGATCCTAGGTGCATGTCAGTTTGGATCCAAAGCAATAACACTGACACTCGCCATAAAAGTACAATCAAGCAACAGCTGTCCCAATTATTCCGCCATAGAAACAATATAGAGCGAAGCAAAATAAATAAAAGCAGGTTCACCGTCCAACTTGCATACCAACAAATTCTTTGGACCGTCAGCCATCCACTGCCTACAAATCGCCTCTATCTCCGAAATAAACCTAAAATGCAAAGGCGAACACCAATCAGTTCTTCAATATTTAAACGTAAATGAACACAAACACGCGTACGCCATGCGCATTTTGAAGCTTAATCTAATCGAGATAGCAACAATACCTCTCCCAAGAAGAAGCGAGAGTGAAATCATCAAATCGCTCGAGCTGCAACCGCGATATTCAATTGTAAAAAAAAAAAACATAAACACACATTCAGTACATTATTCTCTTCTCTGCTCTTTGGTGATACGCAACGGATGAGAGATAAAACGGCAAGACTACTACAGTATAATCTAGACAACCAAAAAAAAACCGAAGAAATAACACAAAAACGGAAGCGACGGTCATGTTCACGTACCTCCTCTTCCTGGACTTCGTCGCCGTCGGATAAGTCTGCTCCGCTGGTGGAAGCCATTAAGGACCGACGCCGTTAGATTCCTAAGGATCTAGAAATTAATGCAGTATGTGAAAAGTTTAAATGAAGGATCGCGATGGGCGTTTACTCAATAAATTGCAAGCGTGAAGAGGTAAATGATGCTTGATCTTTGAATAGGTAAACAAAAAAATTCAGATTGGAAAACGGATGTTTTTCAATTCCTTGACAATCAGATCCAAATCGGAAGTAATAAGAACGTGTCGCTGCGTTGTTTGGGAATGACGTTAACGGTGAGCCAATGGAGATTCCGCTATCCAGTAACTTGTAACTCGAGAGTTGTACAACGAGTGAGCAACACACCCGAGCAAGCAACCCCCATGTACCAAAACCCAACCGATGTAAAGCTGTTTTGATTTGGGTTAATGCCTAATAAATGCCAATCTGCTAACAAATGATAGGTTAGCCTGATCCAGTCTGAAATGAAGATATAATCTAGCTTGGTCCTAGTTATAAAAAGTTGATACAGCCCCATTACCTAATTGGGCCAAACATAGAAATAAAGGATTTTTGGTACAGATGGTACCCATATTTTGATGGTTGAGACAAACGTGTGCCTAAAACTATTCTCGAGATAATTATGTACCTGGAGCTTTTGCGGGCATGTCAGTCAGGGGTCTCGGGCGGGACATGTGCTGACGTGGTTTCTGCCCGATTTTGGGCTGCTGCCCGTGGCTCAAAACAACGTAGTATCACCACAATACGACGTCGTTTAGTGTCCATGTGGCAAGTATGGGCCCCACCATTCTCCCAGTAGCTTTCCACCCGATTTAACAGGTTCAACCAGAGAATTCTCTGGCCCGACATATGCCCCAAAATCCCAATTATAAACCTTAAATCAACTTTTTTTTGTTGGCATGCTAAATTAAATTAAAAAGGCACAGTTGCGATTAACACAGACCGCGTAATCGATTTTTTTAAAAAAACTAACAAATTACCAAATTGAATTTTAAAATGATTTTATTAATACTAATAATTATTATTTTATGAAATAAAAACAGAAATATGTATTGTACCTTTAGTCCCAAATTCTCTCCTCCTTTTTCTTCTTAATTTTCTCTTTTTTTTCCCTGGATAAAAATTTTCTTTTCTAAATTTTAAATTTGATATTTGTTTTATAACAAAATAACCTGATTAAACAATCAATCAAATCAACGATACTTAAAAAAAATACCAATCATAATTCTATTTTATCCTTAATCTCTCTCTATATTTTTCTTATTTTCATAAGAAACAAATAAAAAGAGGAAAGAAACAAACCATCAACGCCATCATCATGCAAACCCCATCATCGCCACCTGCAAACTCTCCTTATGTCCCCTCTGCAAATACAGTCTACAAGGAAAAAAATAAAACAAGAAGAAAAAACCACCACCACCACCACCACCAGCAAACCCCATCACCAACCTCCTTGTTTCCTCACTGAAAATTCAACCACCTCAAGTTCTTCCCCTTCTCTTGCTCCCAAACCCAATCACCTCATGTCAATTCCTCCTCTCATCCATTCTGTTGATCCTAGATCCACCGAACGGGGCTAGGGAGGCAGTTAAGGAGAGTGTTGTCGCCATGACGTGTATAAAGTCGGTGAGCAGATCGGCGTCTGTGGCGCTAGCCCCCGACGCGCAGTACATGGCGGCGGGACCATGGCCGGAGCGGTGGATCTGTCCTTCAGCTCCTCTGCCAGCATCGAGATCTTCAAGCTATCGTGATTTGCCCATTGTTGGTGAGTCACCGAGCTTCGAGAGATTTAACCGCCTCGCAAGGGGCAGGAATGGATCCGGTTCCAACTCTTACTCTCTCGGGCTTTTAGCGGGTGGGGTGGTTGATGGGAGTATCGATATCTGGAATCCGCTCACTCTGATCTGGTATTTCGTTTTGGTTTTTGTGTTCCGAATTGTCAGTGAATGGGACAATTTGCAAGATCTAACTTCATTGTTTCTCGTGGCATAAAGCTTATTGAATGAACTATTGGATTTCTGTATACCTTTGTTTTTTTTTAATTTCCCAGTTCTGATACTAGTATGAATAGTCTCGTCGCATTACAAAGGGCCTGTAAGTTCAAGTCATTGGTTGTATATTTTGAATTTGGTGGGTTGTGTCGCTTGCTTCATGGATGGATTTATTTGATGGTGAGGGTCGTTGGCGCCGCCAACAGCGGGGCTTGTGGTGGCACGACGTAGAAGGAAGAAGGGGTTGGAGTGGGTGGTGATGGCGGCGATGGAGGTGGGAGGAAGATTTGCAATCTTGTTTCATAATTTAATTCTAATAGAAGTAGATAAAATAATTTTATTATTTTATTGTTTTTGAACCAGTTTTTTTGTTGTTTTATTAAAAATAAATTTTCTTAAGATGTAGTCACCGATTTGGAAAATAATTTCTGGCAAAAAAAAGTTAGAAAAATAATCAAGCTGCCTATTTATTAATTTGGCCTGATTTTTGGTTGGTCTCTCCTCCTATTTTCATTGATGAAGAAGAAAAGGAACGGAACTTGGAGAGTTATATAAAAATACAAATAATTTTTTGGGCTGGGCTGTTTCTGTTGGATCCCAAAAATTATTAATTTGTATATTTGTTAATTAATAATGGGTAATTATGGCATTTTTGGTTTTCTATATATATAGTATAGAAAAATTAACATTTAATGAACTTGAAGGGTATATTGGGTCATTTAATTTTTTTGGTTGAGCCTCTTAAATCAGGTAAGAACCGGGTGTGTAACAGCCCAGGTAAAAATTTCATTTTTACCGGGACTGTTTAAGTTAATCTACAGTAATTTACCGTTGATTTTTAATCTTGGGTAAATAAATTATGGTAAATTGAGCCTTGAATTCTGAAACCGAGCATAGTCCCATGCTCGGGATTTTTCTGCGGATTTTACGGGTCAAGCTGGGATTTTTCCGGGTCCGGGAATCTTCGGAAAAAGCCAGGTTTATTCTCGAATTAACAGACCAGAAATAAGATAAGTGGGTATACCGGACATTTTCTGGTCCAGGTGGGCCATACTTCACATGCAGCATAGTAACTGCATAATTGAAGTTCAATTATTCAGCCGCCAATTCCTATTCAGCCTGTGAACTACCTATTCCACTTGTGATTAACCAGTAATTTGCACGCCAATTTAAACTACAATTCTTCTGCCTCACCTTGCATACCATCTTCTTCCCCTGCAACCTACTGCTACACATTTCTCTTCCTGCGACTAAACCAGAAAAATAAGAAAAGAAAGAAAGAAGAGGAAAAAAAAATAATAATACAACACACACTAAACACACCCAAGTTGCCACGTCACCACCCTTCTTCCTTCTTTTTTTTCTTTTTCTTCTTTTTCCCTTCCACCGTGACCACCGTGAGCCGCCACCACCATAAGACGCCGCCTCCTCCTTCTTCCTTTGCCGGTTTCCCTTCGCACCTCTGCCGGTTACCGCCGCCATCGACGTCGTCATCGGGCCGAGTCCTCCACCACGCAACCTCCACCAACACGCCTACAGACCGACGAGCCGCCACACCCGCCTTCGTCTTGGAGCACGCCCCGACAAGCCCCACCGGACCTGCCTTCCCCTCCTGCCGTGGTGTTGCGCTGCCCTGCTAGATCGCCTCCTCGCGCCGCTCGCCCGTCGCCACTCGTCGCCGGCCGCCTGCAAGGTGAGTTGGGGTTGAAGAAGCAACCCGGATGTGTGACAAGGGTCGCGGGTCTGACCCGAGTAGGTGTGGGTCGCGGGTCGTGTGTACGGGTTTGGGTATGGGCTGATTTGTTTGGGTTAAATCGGATGGGCTTGGGCTTTAGGCTTAGTGTTGGGCTTAGGGTGGTTGGATTGAGTTTAGGCTTTGGGCTTGGAACTTGGACTTAGGCCCAGCCCGAGACTAAAAAAAAAGAAAAGGGGAAATAAAATCTGAAATAAAATTAAAAGGAAGGAAAAATAGAAATAAGGTATATATTTTAGGGAAATAATTCTGGGGAAAATATAGAAATAATCTAAATACTCAGATTTATTGTGGAAAAATAATTATTTTGATGAAATTAATTTTGGAAAAGATATTACATGGTATATAACATATGGAAAGAAAATAATAATTCGTAGAAACAATATTTTGGAAAGTACATACCTAGGAATAATTTTGGAAAGGGTATTATCAAGGTAGTAAATACCGGAATAGTACCCGGGTATAGGAAAAAGTATAGGAGGGTATTTTTGACACTTGAAATAAATGGTGAATGATGATAATGGAGAAATAATCCGGGAGAGTAACCGAGCCGAGGTTATATTTAATTTACGGTATACAGTATTAGAATAACATTTGCATACCATCTTATATGTGCATATTATTTGATTGATATAGGAGTTGATAACGAACAATTTGCTGAGGAACCGGACTTGGAACTTGCTGAGCAATTTCATAATTGATATCGGCTAAGGTGAGGATGGATTTCCTTCAATATGTGCCTTATTACTCGGTTTTATGTTTGATGGTTGTGCATTGTCGTTTGCTGCTTTTGCTGTGTTATGGCTCGGGATGTTTATCCCGGTGTCTTGTTTGGTATTTTTGGGATGTTTATCCCTGTGTTGATTTTCTGTGTTTTCTTTTGGATTAAGTATAAAGGATTACTTAATGAATTGTGATGAGGATGTCGATCCTCGGTATCCTGGTTAGGGATGTCGATCCCTGAGTTTTGGTTTTGATAATGATGATATAATTGTCACGTGGTAAGTAGAGGTACGTCCGGATGGTTTGTGACTGTTTTGTGGTGCCATGATCTGGGTTACTTGTGATGGGCATGTTGATGCCGGTTTGATTGGGATGTTGATCCCTGAGTTTGATGTTGGGATGTTGATCCCGGGTTCTTTTTGATCTGGCACCAGGAACAGGTTGATAACCTGGTACGACCCTAGCTTATCCGTGACGGGGCCCGGAAAGATAAAAATTGGATAATTGGTTTTATTTGAGTCTTTGGGTCGGTTTTCACTTATTTTTGGACCTTGAGTATTTTAGTGTCCATATTGATCGTCTTTCCATTGTCGTGAGCACTTCGGACTCACCCCTCGCCTGCGGGGTTTCATCCCGTAGGTTAAGTTGTTTCCGTAGTTCAGGTACGACGTCCGATG
The DNA here is from genome assembly GCA_028386065.3 of Turnera subulata. Lineage (NCBI taxonomy): Eukaryota > Viridiplantae > Streptophyta > Magnoliopsida > Malpighiales > Passifloraceae > Turnera > Turnera subulata. The sequence continues at coordinate 524,367 of JAKUCV010003031.1, forward strand.
GCTGCTGTTCTTCTTCTCCACCTGACTCCGGATCCATACCACCGTTGCATGTGCATAAGTCTTCCGCTGCTATTCTATTGCTTATATCGCTGTATTGCTGATTTCCTGTGATATGTATATTACTGATACTATCTGCTGCTGCTGAGAGCACCGTGTTGGGTTTGAATAATGGTCCCCGAGTGTGGGTGACAGTTGTATTGATAGTTGATATTGTATGATATTTGCACGTTGCACTGTCTGTTCTATCATTATGAATAGTTTCGGCACGTGTTTACTGTGTTACGGTAAATACGGGTCGGGGCGCTTCAGTTTGGTAGCGGAGCGGGCAGTAGGTCCTTGGGTGTTGCTGTGATTATTTGTGCATAGTCTGTCATGAGTTAGTATAATATGCATACACATACATTCTCATATAAGGTACGAATGGATCCGGTTGGAGAGAATCAGCATGCTGGAGGTCACCTAGACGTCGATGTCGTAGCAGGTACTTTTACAGCCTTTGGTAGTACTGCTTATACTTTGATAGACCCTAGTGCTACGCATTCTTTTGTCGCGCAAAGTTTTGCAATACTACATAACTGTACGGGTGAGAGTTTAGCTTGTCCAATGAGAATTAGGTTACCTGCGGGTATAGTAGTCAGATTAACCCACATGTGTAGAGATGTTTCGCTTTCATATGATGGCGAGATTTTTCATGCACGGTTGATCGTGATGAACATGGGAGGTTTTGATATCATATTGGGGATGGATTGGTTGTCCAAGTACAGTGCTATGGTGAACTGTCGAACCAAGGAAGTGTTGTTGACTTCCGAGAGTGGACATAAGATTTTGCTGACAGGTATTGGGAGAGCTGCTACCACATGTAGTATCTCTGCTAATCAAGATGTTGGGATACAGCCATTGGGTTCAGATGCTTTATTGACCCATGCCAAGGGTGAAGAAGTTCAGACTTCGATTTTGGGAGACATCATGGTTGTGAGGGAGTTTCCAGATGTGTTCCCGGAGGATTTGCCAGGATTGCCACCTGACAGAGAAGTGGAGTACACCATCGATTTGATGCCAGGAGTGACACCTATCTCGATGGCACCATATCGAATGGCACCGACAGAACTCCAGGAGTTGAAGAAACAGTTGGACGAGCTGTTAAGAAAAGGTTTCATCAGACCTAGCATTTCACCTTGGGGATCACCAGTCCTCTTTGTGAAGAAGAAGGATGGTAGTTTGCGAATGTGTGTGGACTACCGACAGCTGAACAAGGTGACAGTGAAGAATAAGTATCCGCTTCCCAGAATTGATGATCTTTTTGATCAGTTACAGAGAGCTACTGTATTCTCTAAGATTGATCTTCGATCTGGCTACCATCAGGTCAAGATTGCGGAAAAGGACATACCGAAGACAGCTTTCCGCACTCGGTATGGTCACTTTGAGTTCACAGTGGTTCCTTTTGGTTTGACCAATGCACCAGCAGTTTTCATGTGTTTGATGCACTTGGTCTTGAACGAGTTCTTGGATAAGTTTATGGTAGTCTTCATCAATGACATCTTGATATACTCCAAGAACCGGGAAGAACATGAAGAGCACCTGAGGGTAGTGCTTCAGAGGTTGCGAGAGAAGGAGCTGTATGCTAAGTTTAGTAAGTGTGAGTTCTGGCTTGAAGAAGTTGCATTCCTTGGACATGTTGTATCCGGGGATGGGATTAAGGTTGATCCTGCTAAAGTAAAAGCTGTTTTGGAGTGGGAACCGCCTAAGACGGTACCAGAAGTCAGGAGTTTTCTTGGCCTTGCAGGATATTACCGGAGATTCATCGAGGGTTTTTCCTTGATAGCTAGTCCCATGACCAAGCTGTTAAAGAAAGACCAAGCCTTTGTATGGAGTGATGCCTGTCAGAAGAGTTTTGATGAACTGAAGAAGAAGCTGACAACAGCACCAGTCTTGACAGTGCCTAAGCCAGGAGTGGAGTATGTGCTGTTCTGCGATGCTTCAGGTCTTGGTTTGGGAGCTGTTTTGATGCAAGAAGGCCGAGTGATAGCCTATGCTTCGAGACAGTTGAGGCCACACGAGAAGAACTATCCGACACATGACTTGGAGATGGCCGCAGTGATCCTTGCTTTGAAGATCTGGCGATATTATCTGTTTGGAGAGAGATGCTGGATTTTCACGGATCACAAGAGTCTCAAGTACATCATGACCCAGAAGGAACTCAACCTGCGACAAAGACGTTGGGTTGAGTTACTGAATGATTATGATTGTACCATTGAGTATCATCCAGGAAAAGCTAATGTTGTAGCAGATGCCTTGAGTCGGAGACAGCCAGAAGAAGCTTCCACGACCTACTCGATGTCCTCACTCATTGAGTTAAGGAAGATGAGAGTTGATTTGTCAGTGGATGAGACAGGAGCTTTGTTGACACATATTGAAGTCAAATCTAACCTGAGAGGCTGGATAGTGGAGTTACAAGATGGAGATCTCGACCTAATCAAGCTGAAGGAAGCAGTCCATAGTGGAAAGGAAGATAAGTTCCACATAGCGGAGGATAGTGCATTGATGCTGGGAAAGTGTCTATGTGTACCCAATGTTGGTGATCTGCGTAGTCAGATTCTAGAAGAAGGATATATGACGCCGTATGCTATGCACCCTGGAAGCACCAAGATGTACCAGAATTTGAGGAGTCATTTTTGGTGGCCACGCATGAAGAAGGATGTAGCCGAGTATGTGGCTAAGTGTATCACATGCCAGCAAGTGAAAGCTGAGCATCAGGCTCCAGCTGGGAAAATGAGATCTTTGTCAGTGCCAGAGTGGAAGTGGGAGATGATTACCATGGACTTTGTGGTCTGATTACCGTTGACCCGGAGACAGCATGATGCCATCTGGGTTATCGTTGATCGACTTACAAAATCAGCCCATTTTCTTCCCATTCGTCAGACAGACACTTTGGATAAGTTGGCGAAGCAATATGTTGCAGAGATTGTGAGACTACATGGGATTCCTAAGTCCATAGTCTCAGACAGAGATCCGAGATTCACATCACGGTTCTGGAAGAGTCTGCAAACAGCTTTGGGAACGAAGCTGAGTTTTAGTACTGCATTCCATCCTCAGACCGATGGACAGTCGGAGAGGACTATTCAGACACTGGAAGATATGCTAAAGGCTTGTGCTCTTAACTTCAGTGGAAGTTGGGACCAGTATTTGCCTTTAGCGGAGTTTGCCTATAACAACAGTTATCATTCCAGTATTGGCATGCCTCCGTTTGAAGCTCTTTACGGAAGGAAGTGCCGAAGTCCAGTTTGCTGGGATGAGGAAGGTCTCCGCTTGATCGTTGGTCCAGATTTGGTTAAACAGACTGTTGACAAGATTCAGACAGTTAAGCAGAGCATGAGAGCAGCATAGGACCGACAAAAGAGCTATGCCGATAAGCACCGTCGTGAGATGGAGTACCAAGTGGGAGAACGAGTTTTCCTCCGAGTTGCACCTTGGAGGGGTAATCAGATTCGAGAAAAGAGGGAAGCTGAGTCCCAGGTACATTGGATCGTATGAGATTGTGGAAAGGATTGGACCCCTGGCATATAGATTATCCTTGCCAGAGGAGTTGTCACGGATACATAATGTGTTCCATGTTTCTATGTTGAGGAGGTACAGATCAGATCCGAGCCATGTGGTTACTACAGTGGATGTTGAGGTCACAGAGGATCTGACATATACAGAAATGCCGGAGCAGATCCTTGCCCGAGAGGACAGACAATTGAGGAACAGAGTTATTCCAATGGTGAAGGTTAAGTGGAGCAAGCACTCAGCGAATGAGTCCACGTGGGAAGTTGAGGAGCATATGCGTTCTCAGTATCCGCATTTGTTCACAGCTTCGGAGTGAATTTCGGGGACGAAATTCTTTTAAGGAGGGTAGACTGTAACAGCCCAGGTAAAAATTTCATTTTTACCGGGACTGTTTAAGTTAATCTACAGTAATTTACCGTTGATTTTTAATCTTGGGTAAATAAATTATGGTAAATTGAGCCTTGAATTCTGAAACCGAGCATAGTCCCATGCTCGGGATTTTTCTGCGGATTTTACGGGTCAAGCTGGGATTTTTCCGGGTCCGGGAATCTTCGGAAAAAGCCGGGTTTATTCTCGAATTAACGGACCAGAAATAAGATAAGTGGGTATACCGGACATTTTCTGGTCCAGGTGGGCCATACTTCACATGCAGCATAGTAACTGCATAATTGAAGTTCAATTATTCAGCCGCCAATTCCTATTCAGCCTGTGAACTACCTATTCCACTTGTGATTAACCAGTAATTTGCACGCCAATTTAAACTACAATTCTTCTGCCTCACCTTGCATACCATCTTCTTCCCCTGCAACCTACT
>JAKUCV010003031.1:530994-565758 GCA_028386065.3 Turnera subulata
CACTGTTTATCCTTGGTCGGTGAGCACTTCGGACTCACCCCTCGCCTGCGGGGTTTCATCCCGTAGGTTAAGTTGTTTCCGTAGTTCAGGTACGACGTTCGATGGCTGCTGCTTTCTTCTCCACCTGACTCCGGATCCATACCACCGTTGCATGTGCATAAGTCTTCCGCTGCTATTCTATTGCTTATATTGCTGTATTGCTGATTTCTTGTGATATGTATATTACTGATACTATCTGTTGCTGCTGAGAGCACTGTGTTTGGATTGAATAATGGTCCCCGAGTGTGGGTGACAGTTGTATTGATAGTTGCTATTGTATAATATTTGCACGTTGTACTGTCTGTTCTATCATTATGAATAGTTTCGGCACGTGTTTACTGTGTTACGGTAAATACGGGTCGGGGCGCTTCAGGGTGGACCGGGTGGAAAGCTACAAGGAGAATGGTGGGGCCCACACCTGCCACATGGACACTAAACGACGTCGTATTGTGGTGATACTACGTCGTTTTGAGCCACGGGTAGCAGCCCAAAATCGGGCAGAAACCACGTCAGCACATGCCTCGCCCGAGAACCCTGACTGACCTGCCCGCAAAAACTCCAGGTACTTAATTGTCTCGAGAAAAGTTTTAGGCACACGATTGTCTCAACCATCAAAATATGGGTACCATCCGTACCAAAAACCCTAGAAATAAATAAATAACATAAGCATGCCACAATTTACAATCTGTTATGAAATAATCACATGTGAATGTCATGTGATACCTACCCAAATAATATCCCATCTGTATTCTCTATATAAACACAGGAATATTGAATGAAAATTGCAAGCTTCTGCTCTTCTTCTTCCCATGTCTTTCTACCTCCTGCTCCTCCCATCTTCTTCATTTCTTCTTCTTGATCAAACACCAATTCCCATTAATTATCATATTTATAACACATTATCAGCACGACTCTACCACCCAACTGAGAAATCAACTAAGGAAGAACAAAAAAAAAGAAAAATACTCAGAAAACCATAAACGAAGCACTGCACCACGGTTACTGTTCATCAATAATCGTTTCGTGCAACTACCCGTCTCACCACCCCCACCGTCGGCATCCTCACCCATCGCCGACCAGACGGCGACGCCTCTGCCCGGTTTTCGCCGCTGACGCGCCGCACAGGGAGAAGACCCGACGAGAAATCCATGGATCCTCTTTCCCGTGCCGCTGTCAACGGCACCAGCAGCGTCGCATCGTTTTCCCGCCGCCACTTGTGTCGCCACCGTGCTCTCGACACCTTTCTCGCGCTGCTGCTTTGCCGCCGCTGTCTAGGAAAGAGCAAACCCGAGTTTTGGACGGGCGTGACCCGTTAAGACGGGCGGGTGAATCTTGGTCTTGCATTTTCTTGTTTGAACCTGGTTGAAACCTGCTTGGACCCAAGTTAGACCTGGTTGGACCCAGTCCAGATTAAAAAAAAAAGAGAGAAAAGAGAAAACGAAAAAAAAGGAAGAGGAAAAGGAGAGAAAAAAAAAGAAAAGAAAGAAAAAAGAAGAAAAAAAAGGGGGAGAATTTATATTGCTGAAAGATTTATCGAGTAAGCATACCCTCTATTATTACGCTTTACTTAGTATTCAATATTGGCCGGCTAAGCCGTCTTATCTCTTTGTTGGCCGGCTAAGCCGCCTTTTATCGAGTAAGCATATTTTATGTTTTTAAATTACGATTGGGCTATTAAAAGGCCCATTGCATTTATCGAGTAAGCATACCCTCTATTATTATGCTTTACTTAGTATTCAATATTGGTCGGCTAAACCGCCTTATCTCTTTGTTGGCCGGCTAAGCTGCCTTTTATCGAGTAAGCATATTTTATGTTTTTAAATTACGATTGGGCTATTAAAAGGCCCATTGCATTTACGTTTTGCTTGGGCTCGTACAAGGCCCATCATATTTATCTTTCGGTTATTTATTTTTAATTGGGCTAATCAATAAAAGGCCCATGTTTATTTATTTTAATTAAGTCCTTTGTTTATTTAATTTTGAAATCATGTTACAAATATTGGAAGCCCTTAAAATTTCCGAAAGAAATTTGTTATGGGCATTGAATGCATTTAAATACAAATCGTCTCGAAGACGCAATAAAAGAGAATATAAAGCACAAACTGGATGTCTTACTGCTAAAAGATCCTACAGATCTTTGAGGAAAATTGAAGAAAAATATGCCCACCAGAAGATGGATATTATACGACCACCAGAAGATAGATATTGTTCTTGCTTACCCTGAAGGCGCAAGTCATTTTTTTTTATTGAAAGTTTTTGTTTTATGTTCTGATTAATTATTATTTGTTATATTCTATTTTATTATGTTTACTTTACTGTTATTGTAATCATTTGTAGAATAACGGCTCAGGCATTTGTCCTGGAAACAATGCAAGTTGACATCCTAGGGGAAGAGCTATATGTGTGGATGTCAACAATTTTACATAACATGTACAATCTCAAAAATGAGAAAAAGATTTATACGCTCCAGAAGAGCATAAGTTTGAATATGTTCTTGAAGAACGCATACTTTACTATGATCTAGAAGAACATATATTTACGCTCTGGAAGAGAAAATACTCTTGAAAAGTACAGAAACTCCCACTTACAGTAATAAAAGAAATTATTATGGATCCCGTCAGATTGACTCTGCTCTATTCCCTGAAGCGAATAAGACAGTATAATTAATTGTGCCTGTGGCCGTGAATGAGATTATAATGGCAAGGCTAAGGGAAAACATGCGTATTATTATTGCATAATGGATCTATAACTGGAGAACATTCACAAAGAGGAATTGTTCTCATACATAAGTTGAAATAATTATTTATCTGTTGGGTACAACATTGACTCTAAAACTCTGAGCCTCGTTATTGATGTTGACCCTAACACTGTCGTTCCAGGAGAACCACATGCCACCCATATTGTTTTCTCCAGGTATCTCATACCGATTCGTTGCAGGAAAACGGAGTGGGATTACACTATGATTTTCTCCTGCTTGCCACAAAGTCTCAGTAATCAGTACCATGTTGGGCTTGTACTGATTCTTTAGATCCCTTAAGGTACGTACAAAATCTTGGGACCTTCTTGCTACACCCCTGCAATTCCATAGTAGAAGTCGTACCTTAGGCCATGTAGGTGGTAACCCAGTCACCCTTGGGACGCTCCGAGCCATCATGGAAACCTGATAATAACTGCTTTGATTTAAAATTTGACATGAAGGCTCTAGCTGAAATTCCTACATTCTATTAGATATGAAAAACATAATAGAGTTAGCCGAGCCATAAAAGGAAGCCCTTAGATTGCTTTGGTCCTCTAGGAAGAATGTTTCTTCTATAGGAGTTACAAAGAACATAGATGAATAAAGTTCATCAACAAACACTAAACGAGGAATTCTCGCCAGATCATTCGGTAATTCCTCTTGCTACTCATTCACCATGCTATAAGCTAACCTATTCCTTCTTCCTAGAGAGGCACCCTCAACAAAGAAAATAGTAGCTGGGGAAGGTATTTTTCTTGTCTTGTTGAGTTTTCTGAGTTTTCTGCATCTTCCTGTCTCAACCGCCTCCCCTTCTTATAGTCTGAGATTAGACAGATAGGTGTCAGTTTTTCAAATGTGGACCCTTTTTCTATCTCCGAAAAGATCCAGAAGATTTTTCGGTAATTAAAAACTTTGCATTATTTGTCAGTAAACTCCAAAGCTTTTCAATCTTCGAGGTTTTGCTTTTGAAAAAGTTTGCCACTACTTTAATTATTGCTCAATAATTCTGATCATTTTCGACATGAGTGGCAGAAATAAGCCTAAAACTGACACACGTATTACAGCCTGAAGCTAGCAATTGAGTAACTGAAACTTACCATATCCAGCCAGAAGCCGGAATGCACTAGCCTGAAGCGAGCAATTTTAAGTGTTTAAATACACAGTTTGCACAGCCCGAAGCTGAGATCAGCTAGAAGTTGATTATTGGATATCTTGTTTGGCATGACCGGTTGGGCCATCCCGGATCAATAATGATGCACGACCTTTATTCTTGCTTATTCATTAAAAAACCAGAAGTTTTTTATATAAGTATCCGGGCATGCAAACTTGACTATCAAATGCAGCGGAAAGACCAGAAAACTTTGGAGGATCCAAGTGAAGCAACTAAACCGAACAACAAAAACAAACATACCTGAAACGGTTAGGATCTTTCACCTAACTGAAGAACCGAATCAGCTAGAGCCGGAAGGATATCCTGCTCCTCTACGGTATCCACATGAACCGTTAATCACCGGTCGGAATCATCTCACGATCTCCAACCCCCGAGCACTCCCGAACCGTGGTGCTAGCTACGGATTTCCGGGAGTTATGTGGTGTAACTTTCTTTCTCAAAGAATGTGTGAGTGTTTGTGTATGTTCTTACTGGTCTGAAAAACACTCTCAAGGCTCTCAAAAACCAGCATGCAATCAGCCAAAAACCCAAAGCATAATCTCATTATGCCACTCAATTAGTGCTTATGATAATGGCCAACATAATGGCCCATCATGATCAAGATACCCATTATCTTGTCTATCACTAAGCACTAATGGGATTACACATCATAAGCAATCAGGTTTGGCTCAATAATTCTGACAATTATCGAAGCAAACCAGCCCAAAACGACCCTGGTCCAACCACGTTCCAACCATGGTCCGACCACACCTGGTCGAAACATGGTCCAACCACGGTTCAACCACCTGCTCGAATCAACGATTCTAAGTGTGTGACCCTGTAGGCACTTGTAACGTCCGACAATAATTGTAAACTCATTTACAATTATAAGCAAAGAGCGGCATCTAGCAACACATCATTGCTACCCGAACGACAAGATCAGTACTGATTCTATATGCCTCGGAACATGTCATCGTCCATTCGTCCCATTATCAAGATTAAACACGAGACATGGAATATGTCAATCTCGCATATGTTCAATCTCGATTTCTTGATCCTCGAGTTAACCGCGTAAAACGGATACCTATGATATCACCATATCTTAATCCGAGCATGGCCATGCATTTCCGGTTCAACTCTATCAAGAAACCATCCGATAATATACCCGTTATATGGGTTGGACGAATCCCCTCTGAATCATACAAAACCCACTACACATTTATCATATACCCATTGATTACACTAAGTCTACTCATTTAAGAAATAGCCAAGAGTAATATCAAAGTATACGACTCATATGTTGGGAACCTTGATGATCACAGGTCTAAGGACAATACATATAAGAACCGCTAATGACAATCATATAACGTTCCACGTAGCGTTCTTATGTGGGTCGGTCCAGTCCACAAGTTCTCTAACTTGTACCCGTATGTAGAATTCATATCACATATAAATTCTCAACATACGCTAGTCTTAATTTATTATTACAACCCATCCATAATAATAATCGACTAGGGACATTTAAGAATATAAAATATTCTAGGGTTATAAATATGTGCAAGCGTTTATCTCATAAACGATATTTATTGGAATAACCTTAATGTGTATACATGACTACAAACAATCATCCATTGATTGGCTTTTGGGCATATTACACTAACAATCTCCCACTTGCACTAAAGCCAATCATACATGTATCTAATACCAATGAATACAGCATGACCATCATGCTTCCGCTGTGTGAGAGACTTAGTCAACGGGTCTGTTACATTGTTCTCATAAGGAACTTTGCACAGCCACAGTTGTAGAGTCAGTAACTGTTCCCTGCTTGGAACTCTTCCAGCATACAGTACCACCTCCAAGACAAAAACACATAACCTGACTGTGATCTAAAATCATCCCTATCGGTTTGGAAGCTAGCATCTGTGTAACCCTTTACAACAAGCTCATCAATGCTTCCGTAAACCAGGAATGCATCCTTTAGTCCTTCTTAAGTACTTAAGGATGTTCTTAACCGCTATCCAGTGACTCTCACCGGGATCAGATTGGTATCTGCTTGTGACACTCAAAGCATAAGCGACATCCGGTCGAGTACATTGCATGGCATACATGATAGATCCTATTGCAGAAGCATAAGGAATCTTACTCATCCACTCTCTCCCCTTAGATGCACTAGGACATTGATTCTTTGGGAGAGATATGCCATGTGACAAGGGCAAGAATCCTTTCTTGGAATCTTGCATGCTAAACCTCTTTAGCACCTTGTCAATATATGTACTCTGACTTAGCCCGAGAAGCCTCTTGGATCTATCTCTATAGATCTTTATACCTAAAACTTAGGCTGCTTCTCCTAAGTCCTTCATTAAGAAATTCTTCCCTAACCAAGCCTTTACAGACTGTAGTGTCAGAATGTTATTCCCAATGAGTAGGATGTCGTCAACATACAACAACAAGAAAACAATAATGCTCCCACTAACCTTCTTGTAAACACATGGTTCATCTTCGTTCTTAATGAAACCAAACTCTTTGATCACTTCATTAAAACGAAGATTCCAACTTCTAGAAGCTTGCTTCAATCCATAAATGGATCTCTGCAACTTGCATACCATATTGGCATTCTCTGGATCGACAAAACCTTCAGGTTGTGTCATGTACACATCCTCTAAAGATTTCCGTTAAGGAAAGCGACTTTGACATCCATTTGCCATATCTCATAATCATAGTATGCCGCTATAGCCAATAGAATCCGGATGGATTTAGCCATGGCAACTGGCGAGAAAGTTTCATCATAGTCAATACCATGAACTTGTTTGAAACCTTTCGCCACCAATCGCCCTTTATAGGTAATCACATTACCATCCATGTCGGTCTTTTTCTTAAAGACCTACTTGCACCCTATGGGTTTTACCCTTTCAGGTGGATCAACCAAGGTCCATACCTTATTTTTGATACATGGATTCCATTTCCGAATTCATGGCTTCTAGCCACTTCTTAGAGTCCGGACCCGTAATGGCCTGCTGATAGGAAGTGGGCTCATCCTCATCTATGAGCATCACGTCTCCAGTATGAGTCATAAGAAATCCACATCTCTCAGGCTCATACCGAGTCCTAACCGACCTACGCAGTCCATGTGTTACAGGCACAGGATTCTCATCCACAACATCTTGTGGTTCCTGTCTTTGTTCCATCTCAGCCTCTAGATCTCAAACTTCTTCGAGTTCTATTTTTCTCCCACTGATTCCTCTAGAAATAAATTCTCTTTCTAGAAAAAATAGCAGTCCGAGCAACAAACACTTTGTGGTCGGTGGGATTATAGAAGTAATACCCTTTTGTTTCCTTAGGGTATCCTACAAAGAGGCACTTCTCGGATTGAGGGCCGAGTTTATCTGATGCTTCACGTCTCACGTAAGCCTCACAACCCCAAATCCTCATAAAATACAAATTGGGACGCCTCCTAGTCCATATCTCATATGGTGTCTTTTCGACGGATTTAGATGGAACACGGTTAAGTGTAAATGCAGCACTCAATAATGCATGACCCCAAAATAAAGAAGGAAGGTCAGCTTGACTCATCATCGAACGAACCATGTCTAACAAGGTTCTATTCCTCCTTTCGGATACACCATTCCATTGAGGCATACCCGGTGGAGTGAGCTATGATACTATACCACACTCCTTTAGATGATCAAGAAATTCTCGGCCTAAGTATTCACCTCCTCGATCTGGTCGAAGCATTTTAATGCTTTTGCCGAGTTGATTATGTACTTCATTCTTGAATTCTTTGAACTTTTCAAAGGATTCTGACTTGTGTTTCATTAGATACACATAGTCATATCTACTAAAATCATCAGTAAAATGTAATGAAATATTGAAATCCACCTTTAGCTTGTGTCGACATAGGTCAGCATACATCACTATGTATAAGACCTAACAAGTCCGAAGCCCTTTCACTTTTACCAGCAAAAGGAGCCTTTGTCATCTTGCCTAACAAACACGACTCACATGTCTCGAATGATTCAAAATCAAATGAGTCTAAAAGTCCATCTTTATGGAGTTTAGAAATACGAGTCTCGTTTATATGGCCCAATCGACAATGCTAAAGGTAGGTTTCATTAGAATCGTTCATTCTAACCTTCTTCGTATTAACGTTATAGATCGGTGTTTCTAGGTTTAGAACATACAAACCATTGCTCAAATACGCACCACCATAATAAACATCATCGAAATAAATAGAACAACAATTATTCTTTATTACAAATGAAAAGCCTTTCTTGTCAAGACAAGAAACAGAAATCAAATTCCTGCTTATGGTTGGTACATAATAACAATTGTCTAGTTCTAAACCAAACCACTCGGTAAGGTAAGATAGTAAGTTCCTACGGCTAATGCAGCAACTCTTGCTCCATTTCCCACACGTAGGTCCATCTTACCCTTTGCCAATCCTTTACTCTTTCTCAGTTCCTTCACATTTACATAAATGTGAAAACCACATCCGGTATCTAATACCCATGATGCTGAGATAGAGATATTAGCTTCTATAATGAAAATACCTGACGCGGAAGTCTTACTTCCCTTCTGCTTCTTTACCTCTTCAAGGTAAACAGGGCAGTTACGTTTCCAATGACCGAACTTCTTGCAATGGAAGCATTAACCTTCCTTTGCAACACCACCTTTAGGTTTCAGCACTTGTGAAGAAGATGCACCAAACTTTTTGGCAAATTTCTTCACCTTGTCCTTACCCTTTCCCTTGCTACTTCCAACCATCATATTGCTGTTGGATTTGTTTGCCTTCATCTGTTGCTCAGCTGTTCCTAACATGTTGAGCAACTCAGACAAGGATTTGTCAAGATAATTCATATTGAAGTTTATGACAAATTGGCTGTAACTATCCGGCAACGATTGCAGGACTAGATCAACAGCCAACTCCTTCTGCAAAGGAAAACCAAGACCCTCAAGGCTCTCAATGTATCTAATCATTTTGAGCACATGAGGTCTTACGGGTGATGACTCAACCATCCTGTATTGGTTCAATGCCTTAGAGGTCTCATACATCTCAGGTGTTCGATCACATCGAACGCCCCCAATTTCTCATTTGCTTCTGAAGCTCAGAGTCCATGGTTATAAGCATAAGGCATGATGCATCCAATGCATCATCAAGATGCTTCTTGTAAGCATCCCTTCCTGCCCTAGAAGCAATAGGCGCCGGTTTATTTGGAACAGGCCCTTCGAGGACATACAATTTATTTTTCTTGATTGAGGACTATCCTCAAATTACGATACCATTTTAGGAAGTTATTCCCATTCAGTTTTTCTTTCTAAAGGACCGATCGCAGTGATATTGTGATAGTGTTTTGTGCCATGAAAATTCTACAACAATGATCTACTCACACAAATAAGAGTCATGCATACAAAATCATTTAACAAGGAATTCTATTAAATGATACTCCTACTATATAAATCAAGACAATCATATAAGTAGGCCAAGATCCATATTTCACTACAATATAAGTCAGCTTTGGCTGATCGCCTACATCATAGCTATTTAGGTAGACAACTCTTGTCAATCACATCTCATGTAACTCTTGGATAGTTGAGCGAACAACACTTGTTCTTGTCTATCTCATAGACATTACTCAACTCCTTGCCTCTAAGTCCTTAATCCTATTAAGATGACCTAGTTAAGTCCAAACCCACAATAGGCGGTTCAGATATTGCAATTATCCAGTCGCACCTTGCTAGGATAAACATTGGCACCTTGCTTTGGCAAAACCTACCAAGTGTTGATCTAAGCAATGATGAGTGCTTATCATGGAAGGCAACTAAGAACTTAATATTTTCATCAACATATTATTCCAATACATTACATGCATGTTCTTGATGAATCATATATTGATGTTTGTAAATTTGGAAGCCAAAGCTACATGTAAACATCGATGCCCATAAGTGAACATCGATGACTTTGAGAATCTGATTCTCCCCAACACCTTGGTAATACACAAGGACATCGATGTCCTGTCATGAACATCGATGTCATTTGGCCTGTGGAACACAAGGAGATCGATGTCCTGTCATCAACATCGATGTCCTTGAAGGTCTGGAAGTCCAAACTATTTGGCAGAGCTCAAGAACATCGATGTTCCGCTCTTGGAGATCGATGTTGGAAAGTTCCAAAGGTTCATTGTCCTCTGGAACTCAAGAACATCGATGTTCAACTCTTGGACATCGATGTTGGAAAGTTCCAAAGGTTCATTGGCCTCTAGAACTCAAGAACATCGATGTTCAACTCTTGGACATCGATGTTGGAAAGTTCCGAAGGTCCAAAAACTTGGCAGTAGTTTTAAAAATTGATATCTAACCTTTAAACATTGATGTTTGAGACTCTGGAACACAAGGACATCGATGTTATAAAGTGAACATCGATGTTATTTGGTCTCTGGAATCTCAAATCAATCTCACAAGGCTCTTGGACATCGATGTTAAATCCTGAACATCGATGTTCATGTGAATCTGCCAAGGCCAACCTTTCATAGAACAGGCTCGGCCAATGCAAATCCTCATGTGGACATCGATGTTATTTTATGAACATCGATGTCCTGGCCCTGCAGCACTAGAACGGCCATCGTTCCTTCCAAAAACCGACGATCGTTTTTTCGTTTTTTCGAACCCCTTGGACTTACTGCCAATTACTCCTTGATTGTTATCACATACCAATCATGTTCTTGTTCTCAAAACACTTTTGACATAAAACAACATCAACATATATATATATATAATGAACTCAACATATAATGATCATGCTACATCACATATAACACATCATATATATATTTGGATGAACATATCAACATATGAACATAAATTCGGTTTAGAGCTTCACAAGAGGCTCCGCTAGCATTGTAAGTATCCGGGCATGCAAACTTGACTATTAAGTGCAGCGAAAAGACCCGAAAACTTTGGAGGATCCAAGTGAAGCAACTAAACCGAACAACAAAAACAAACATACCTGAAAGGTTAGGATCTTTCACCTAACTGAAGAACCGAATCAGCTAGAGTCGGAAGGATATCCTGCTCCTCTACGGTATCCACACGAACCGTCAATCACCGGCCGGAATCGTCTCACAATCTCCAACCCCCGAGCACTCTCGAACCGTGGTGCTAGCTACGGATTTCTGGGAGTTATGTGGTGTAACTTTCTTTCTCAAAGAATGTGTGAGTGTTGTGTGTGTTCTTACTGGTCTGAAAAACACTCTCAAGGCTCTTAAAAACCAGCATGCAATCAGCCAAAAACCCAAAGCATAATCTCATTATGCCACTCAATTAGTGCTTATGGTATTGGCCAACATAATGGCCCATCATGATCAAGATACCCATTATCTTGTCTACCACTAAGCACTAATGGGACTACACATCACAAGCAATCAGGTTTGGCTCAATAATTCTGACAATTATTGAATCAAACAGCCCAAAACGACCCTGGTCCAGCCACGGTCCAACCACACCTGGTCGAACTATGGTCCAACCATGGTTCAACCACCTGCTCGAATCAACGATTCTAAGTGTGTGACCCTATAGGCACTTGTAACGTCCGGCAATAATTTTAAACTCATTTACAATTATAAGCAAAGAGCGGCGTCTAGCAACACATCATTGCTACCCGAACGACAAGATCAGTACTGATTCTATATGCCTCGGAATATGTCATCGTCCCTTCGCCTCATTATCAAGATTAAACACGAGACATGGAATATGTCAATCTCACATATGTTCAATCTCGGTTTCTTGATCCTTGAGTTAACCGCATAAAACGGATACCTATGATATCACCATATCTTAATCCGAGCATGGCCATGCATTTCCGGTTCAACTCTATCAAAAAACCATCCGATAATATACCCGTTATATGGGTTGGACGAATCCCCTCTGAATCATACAAAACCCACTACACATTTATCATATACCCAATGATTACACTAAGTCCACTCATTTACGAAATAGCCAAGAGTAATATCAAAGTATACGACTCATATGTTGGGAACCTTGATGATCACAGGTCTAAGGACAATACATATAAGAACCGCTAATGACAATCATATAACGTTCCACGTAGCGTTCTTATGTGGGTTCGTCCAGTCCACAAGTTCTCTAACTTGTACCCGTATGTAGAATTCATATCACATATAAATTCTCAATATATGCTAGTCTTAATTTATTATTACAACCCATCCATAATAATAATCGACTAGGGACATTTAAGAATATAAAATATTCTAGGGTTATAAATATGTGCAAGCGTTTATCTCATAAACGATATTTATTGGAATATGCTTAATGTGTATACATGACTACAAACAATCATCCATTGATTGGCTTTTGGGCATATTACACTAACATTTTACAATCAATGAATTTCCATGTGTTAGTTTGCTGCGAAAATTAATTGTTTGGCCTTCCTAAGATGAGGTTGGCCTAGAATCACCAGCAATTTTGGGAATAATTCAGGGACATGTACGCGGACTGATAAATCTGCCGTGTTGACCAACTAGGTAATTTTTTTATGATGCATCGACTAGATGGTCTATTGTGTGATGCAAGTTGGCATTGCGCGCACTTATTTTAATGATTAAGCCACTTGCGGGTACACATCCCTACCTATGTTATTAGACTATATGTCTAAATAATGCTGGTATATTTTTTCAATAGATAATGTATATCATTGGAAATAAATCCAAACAGATCTGGGAGAATATTGACAGTTGATTGCAGGACCATTGTTAATGAAATATTACTGTTTGAGAAAATGGTATTTTACATGCAGCAGCACTTGTATGCATCAAGCCAACAAGTTATCATAAGGTCTCCCCATTTAATTGGTTCTTGGCCACGAACCTAGTAACTCCCATCTTAGGACCGTTGGTTATACAGTATATAATGCTCCACCACAGCATAGTAAAACTGGTCCTTAAAGAAGAATGGGAATAGATATTGGGTATAAAAATCTCCATCAGTTACAAAGTAATTGAAACCAGTGACTAATGATTGGAGATTTGTTTATTTGATGAAAGAGTTTACCCAATATCAGGGGAAAAAATAAGCAGCTGGATCAAGATATTATTGAAATATATTATAAATGTATGATTGTTGATCCTCAAATAAATTAGTGCGAACCTGAAGTTCAAAAGATGATTCATTTGCAAAATATTAGTAAGTCAATTGCCAGACAGATTTATTTGAAAAGTGTGACCATACCAGCTGCAGATGCCCCTGCTTGAAATAATGTTCCTGGAGAACAATTCAAATATGCAAATGAATCCAAAGTATGCCAGAAACGTAGAATATACTCGGTTCTAAAGAAAACTTCTCGATAGAGAAAAAGGAGCAAAGATATGAGATGGCCCCCAGTGAGAAAATAAGACCTCCGGTAGAGGTTCAAATTAAAAGTCCTCCAGAAGAGGTTGGTGTTTCTGACACAATTGATAAAGTTCCAGAAGTAACTCAGGTACCTGAAATAAATGAGTATAATGAGATCTCAATTACAGTGTCAGAAACAAGATGGAACCGATGTGAAATAACCGTCGACGGAATTCTTATGAAGTAGCGCTAAATATTATGAAAGAAAATGAGGATCATGAACCTACTATTGATTGTAGGTGCAGAATGATTGGCCAAAATAGAGAAACGCTATTAAGGCTGTGTTGGACTCGCTAGTGAAGCGAGAAATTTTTTCGGACCTGTAGTCCGTACACCAGATGGTGTAAAAATTAGCTGGTCATAAAATGGGTAGTTGTGCAGAAAAATAAAATTTTGAGATATGAAGCACGGTTTGTAGCACAAGTTTTCACCCAATGACCTGATGTTAATTATGATGAGATATACTCCCTTGTGGTGGAAGCAACTATTTTAAGCTTGATAAGTCTGGCATTATATGAAAAATTTGAAATGTATATAATGGATGCTCTTACAGCCTATATTTTTTATGGATCTATAAGTCATGATATATGCAAAAGAATCCCTGAAGGATTCAAGTTGCTTGAAGCAACTAATTCTCGGGTATATATAAAATTATGCTAAATTAATATGTACATGAATTATTATTGCTTATGCATAATTATATATGATTTATTATTTTATATTTTAAATATTATTAGAACTCCCGAAGCAGCTTCCAAATACCGTGCTATACTTTTAAGAAAAATTTTTTGAGATGAAAAATCTCATTGGTCCTGGAGTACCAGGTCGAAGTGTAATTTATCATGTTGGTAACATGAAGCTTATAGTTTTTGCCATAAGTCTTTTGGCAAGATATGGTTATGCTCCTATCTTCGGGATATAATAAGATGTGACATTATATTAGCCCTGTAAGCCCGAAGAAAATTTAGTTAGTTTTGCAGATACAGGTCCTCTATTTGATCCACATAAAGCGCAGACGGACATCTGCTACAATTTCACACATGAAATTGCTATATCATCGGGACCACAAAAGCAAGATGACAAGAATGATTCTCCAACAAAAATAATGGAGATTGTGCTGCCTATATTGTCCAATTAAAGTAATGGTGTACCAAAAGTGATCGAACAAAGCACAAGTCACCAGGAGTTGACAAGGACGATTGGCATGCAACAACTTCAATAGAACAAGAGAGGCCAAAATGAGGGGGAGTAGAATACGCACTGCACTTTTTTTCCTTCACCATGTTTTTATCCCACTGGGTTTTTCTTGGTAAGGTTTTTAACGAGGCAGTTCTTCCCAAGCGTATTCTATCCAAGGTACAATGGCATTCAAGGGGGAGTGTTATGAAATAATCACATGTGAATGTCATGTGATACCTACCCAAATAATATCCCATCTGTATTCTCTATATAAACACAGGAATATTGAATGAAAATTGCGAGCTTCTGCTCTTCTTCTTCCCATGTCTTTCTACCTCCTGCTCCTTCCATCTTCTTCATTTCTTCTTCTTGATCAAACACCAGTTCCCATTAATCATCATATTTATAACACAATCTATGTTTTTCTTTAACAAAATAATAGTATCGAGTGTAAGAGTGCTCCAAAATAGTACTTTTGTAACGACTCACGATAAAATTTTCATTACCGAAGCCATTCCACCTCTTATAGTGGTAAAAGAAATTTTTATAGTGGTATTTTGAATACCCAAATTTGCTATTATGAACATCCAAATTTGACCCAAAAATATTTTTTTAATTTAGATTTTGAGTATGTTCTAATCATAAGATTAATGAGATAATTTGGTATTTGGCTAAGGCATATTTAGAATTTATTTTAGTAGAATGCACATATTTTATGAATTGGGAGTTTTTATATTTGAACCTTAGGATTAATGAGATGATTTAATCTTAGAATAAAGTCTAATTCATCAAAATATTGTCTTATTTTATTTATTTGGGCTTTCTTGTTTATTTTAACCCAATTGTATTGAGATGATTTATTTTTGGGTTAAGGATAAATTTGAGGGCCTAAGTTAATAGAATATGGACTTTCCAGAGTTAATCAGCCCATAAACACATTTCTTGCAGGCTAATTTTAGCTCTGATTTTTATGAAAAATCAGAGTTAAATCATCTTTTAATGGTAAATATGTTTTTGGTATGATTTGTGCATAAAATGGGGATTTAATGTGTAATCAATCAATTACGAGATGATTAAGGGGAGTACTAATCAAGAAAAGAGGTGATTCTGAGTTGATTAGGGGTTGATTACGCAGTTGAATCAAATCAGGGAGGAATTAGGGGCAATCGGGACCTAAAAAGGAAAGAACGGGTGGAACGCAGGAGGCCGGATGGTCATCGCGGGATGACCACCGGGTCCGGACAGGCATCCAGCAGATGACAGCCAACCATGGCGGTCATGATGCCCAGAATTGCCCGATTTCGCCCCTAATTTGATTCTACACGGTTTTGGCCCTGATTTTTGGCTGAGACCTTGGTCATTTTGCAGGTCCACACCCCTATACTCCCCAGAACACTATAAATAGGGCCTCCCATTCACATTTCAAAGGATCAATCTCTCTTTCACACAAACCCCCATAAGCTTTACTGCTTGGAGAAACTCTGCCTCTCCAAGCCTAGAAATATTTCTATAGGCAAAAACTCTGGAGAAATTTCGTGGGAAAGCATCAAGAAAGAATCCAACAAGAGGAGATCAAGAAGAGGAAGCAATCAAAAGTAATCTAGGAGCCAAGAAGGTAGAGAATCCGAATAGAAGGACCTGATGCGAGCAGTCTCAGAAAAAAATTCATATCTCAAGATCTAAAAGTCGGATTTATTGTGATCTTAGACTCTTTAGAAAGCTAAGAAGGAGATATACAACTTTTTTGTTGAGCCCAGAAGCTGAATCGACCGTTTTTAGTGTCTAAAATCCAGTAGAAGACGACCATATATTCTGTCCAACAACCAAGATAAGTACTCTAATCCCTTTTTCATTGTGAATCTTATTGGTTGCTACTTGCTGGTGATTTGATGATGATAATGATGCTTTTGAAGATGTGAGTATTGTTGTGATGCCATGACAAGAACTACGTGGGCTTTGAACCCGGTCGCTGGGGTACATATGTGGTCTCTAATGGTGGAGACTTAAGCCCAAATATTTTTATTTCTCTTTTTGTTTCAGTTTTGTTATTTATGTGATTTGTTTCCACACTATACACACACTTGCACAAGGCATGAAAATATTCTTCAATTGCACAAAGTTTCGCCCCAACATGGATGGGTGCCTAACACCTTCCCGTCCATGACGAACCCCCGGGCCCATTATCTTTGATTCATTAATCAGTTGTTTTGAATGGAGTCATTGGGATTCAGGAATGGTTTTTTCTCGAATTTTATCCCATAATAAAATTCGGATGGCGGCTCCAAAGATAATGGGTGTTGGTTAAGAAGAAAGTGTAAAGGGAAAGGTGAGGAGACCCAAGTGTTTGTGCACTTTTGTTGGGCAGATGGCCCAAATACTTGGTATTCGCACCTATGATGCT
Source organism: Turnera subulata (assembly GCA_028386065.3). NCBI lineage: Eukaryota > Viridiplantae > Streptophyta > Magnoliopsida > Malpighiales > Passifloraceae > Turnera > Turnera subulata. The sequence continues at coordinate 547,909 of JAKUCV010003031.1, forward strand.
ATTTGCTGACATTGGTGATAGCCTTGGCTAATTAGTGTGCCCTAAACAGGCTATGAAATTGTATATACATGCAGCATATATTAAACATGCATAAGGTTTTAGATATTTGGTGGGCCTTACAGTGGGAGGTGGTTGCTCGGTTATGATGATGGTGGTATTGTGCTAGGTGCTATGTGTGGTTCTAGTAATCATTCAATTATAGCCCGTACATGGGGCAATGAGCTAAGGATGTGATAAGAGCCTTGCACATGGTGCGGTGAGCTAAAGGATATGATAAGAGCCTCGTATGTAGGATTGAGGGCTAAGAAAAAGACATATTGGTAGAACTACCACACCGCACAAGTAGGCCTAGTACAATGTCATGATAACTTTCCTGTAGGCCGATTACGGTGAAATGCAACTTTGTTGTTGGTTGCTTATTTGTTCGAGCATGTGAGTATTTCTTGTTGCTACATGTATGTGCATTTTCTAAATTTTATACTCACCTCCTTTCCCCTCCCCTTGTCTTATAGGTGCGAAATTGAGAGTACAGATTGTAGGTCTACATGAAGAGACAATTGTGGACTTGTCATCTAGGGGCCGTTGCTTGATAACATTAAAGAATTGAAAAGGGATGTTTTGTTACGGAGATCAGTTAGCTACCAGATATAAGGAACAGAGAAGTACATTGCCATGATAGAGAAACTTTTTTTCTGTGACTTGAAGAACGACTATAACTTCCTATTTTGATGGTTTTTTATGTTCTTTGTTTATTCAACTTATATATGTTGGGTTAAGGTAATTAACATGCACAATTAGTGCTTAATTAATAAGCTAATTAGTTTTAACTGGTGATTTAGCATAATTACGTAGCCATGGGTTTAATTGGTATTGATTATGACAAGTTATGGTTAAGAATGAAGCACCCCGACCCGTATTTACCGTACCAGGCAAACACGTGCCAGAACTGTTCTTATTACAGTAGCAGACAATACAAGCTATATATAATACAATACAAGTAATCCCAAATACAACATCTGTCACCCGATCCCGGGGACCATTATTCAAGACATTACACTCCAATCTAATCAACAGCAGAGGACATAGGATACAACAACAAATATAATACAACAACAACAGCAGCAAAAAATATCCCCAACAGCAATAATACAATAGAAAGACAAACAGCGGAAGACATAGAATGAGAAGCAGTGGAGGTATGGATCCAGGGACTGGTAGAGTAGGAACAGCAGCTGGCCGAACCACGTACCTGTACTACGAGCAACTCATCCTACGGGATGAAACTCCGCAGGCGAGGGGTGAGTCCGAAGTGCTCACCGAAGAAGGATAAACAGTAATATGCAGGCAACACAATACTTTCGAAGTAAAATTCCAGCAAAAGACAAAACAGAGAAACAACCAGAAAATAACTAAGCCAAGACCAAAAGAATATTTATTATCACCAATTTTATCTTTCGGGGCCCTGTCACTGGACAAGCTAGGGTCGTACCTGGTTATTAACATGTTCCGGGTGCTAGATCAATCCAAGAGAACCCAGGGATCGACATCCCAAAAATATAGATCCTAAGGATAGACATTCCAAAAATATAATCACCGGATAGACATCCCAAGCATAGACATGCTTATCACAAGTAACCCAGATCATAGCCACCACAAAACAGTCTCTAACCATCTAGTCGTACCACTACTTTCCTAGTGACAATACAGTCGTCAACACAACTTCCAATTATCCAATTATCTCATCATATCAGTATGTCCACAATCGACAAAGTCAACAACCACAGCAATGATACCACAATCAAACTCAAGGCTCAGCAGTTCAATCAGGCAAAGAACAACCAGGGAAACAAACACAGTATTATGTGCGACATATCAAAGGTTACCCATTCTCACCTTAGCCGATTTCCCTACTCTTGGAAGTCCTCAAATTGTCCCGGCTCTGGTTCCTCGGGATACTCTTCGTTATCAGCTCTTAAATAGCAAACAATAGCATATACTCACATAAGATGCACATAAATGCAAATGATGCTATACCGTAAAAATAAAACCTAAACTGGTTCGTATACGTTCCGGTGAAAACCCGTTATCATCATCATTCACCATTTATTATTCCTGTGTCAAAATACCATATTGTATTTATACCCGGTTATTATTCCAGTATATACTTTGATAATACCCTTTCCTTATTTATTTCATAAGTATGTACTTTCCAAAATAATTATTATTGACCATATATATGTTCCCAAAATAATATTGTGTTAAAGCACTTATTTCATTTATCCTTACAAATATAATCGTATACCATGTATATACTTTTCTGCCATATTTTCCAAAAATATACTTATCATAAAATAATTTTTCAAATACTAACGTACTTATATATATTTCTTCTCAAAAATAATTATCATAACATATATCAAAGGTATTAGCTATTATAAAATAATCTTCCTAAAAATTACTCACATATGTCTATATATAAAGAAAATTTTCTGGTATAACATTTCCATAATATAAGGGTATTTACCATAATTTAATAATCATGTTATAATTATCTTAATCCCTTGAAAATGTTATTATAGGGTAATTACTCCGTTAATTTTCACAAGATATAACCACTTACTATTTATTATTTTATTTCCAGAAAATATCCAATCCATATTACATATATATTTATTTGTTATCATATTTATATTTTTTCTAGTTTTTATTTCCTATTATTTTTTATTATTTCGGACTGGGCCAAGGTTCCAGCCCAAGCCCAGTGTGTAACCATACTAGAACCCAGGCCCACTAATCTAGGCCCGTTAACAACCCAGCCCTAAGCCTGACCCGTATTCAAAGGCGCGACCCGGTCCTTGACCCGAACACGGGCGGGTCTGCCTTTGCACAACCGGGTCTGGCTCGACCCATCTGCAAAAAGTGGTACCCGGTTACTCACCCACGTAGCGAAGATAGGACCGCGGCTACAGGCGGCGCGACGAGACGTGGGACTTGCAGGGGTGGCTTCGGCGGCGACTACTGCAGGCGGTGGAAGCGACGGCTCGAGGAGACGCGGTAGGAGGAAGGCCGGTGTCGTCGGGTTGTTGTGAGCCTCCTCTCGGCGGCGGCGACGCGAGAGAGAGGAAGGGGAAGACGGTGGCTAGCCTTTGCCTGCCTCGACTAGTCGGCGATGGTGGCGCGGGATGCTGGTGTCTGCGGCGAGTGACACGTGGCAGCGACGAGAAAAAGGGATGGGCGGCGCGCGGCTGTGGTGGTCGGTGCTGGTGTGGAAGAAAAAAAAAGAAGAAGGGGGTGGGTTGGTGAAACGACGGCGTGTAGGGTGTGTATGTGGTTTTTGTTTTTTTTTTTTCCTTTTCTTTCTGGTATGGTTTGTGAAGGAAGGGAGAGTAGTGGTTTTCACTGGTAGATGGTTTTGCAGGTGAGGCAGTGGGTAGCAAGGTGATGGTGTATACTGGGTTATGGAAAAAAAATGGTGTGCACTGGCTGATGAAGACACAAAAAAGATAAGAAGAAAGTCACAGGTTACACAGGAATGTCACGGACAGCACAGGGAAGAGGCGGCTGCGTGACTCAATCATGCAGTCGTGTCCTGTCCGGACCAGAAAATATCTGTTATACCCACTTGACTTTATTTCTTGCCCGTTAATTCGAGGTTAAGCCTGACTTTTCTTAAGATTCCTGGACCCGAAAAATATCAACTCTGGTCCGAAAAAACCGCAGAAAAATCGAGTGCGTGAGGTAAGAGTCGATTTCAGAATCCAATGCATAATTTACCCTGAAATAATTACCCAAGATTAGTTTCATTAGGTAAATTACTGTACAAAGCTTTTTATAGTCCCGGTAGAAACATAAATTTTACTCAGGCCGTTACAGTCTACCCCCCTTAAAAGAGTTTCGTCCTCGAAATTCATTCCTATTCTGTGAAGAGATGTGGATACTAGGACCGCATGTGTTCTTTAACTTCCCATGTAGACTCGTTAGCGGAATGCTTACTCCATTTGACCTTGACCATAGGAATGGTACGGTTCTGCAACTGCCGAACTTCTCGAGCAAGAATCTACTCCGGCACTTCTGTGTAGGTAAGATCCTCTGCTACCTCAACATCCACTAGGGCTACAATGTGACTAGGATCTGATCCGTATCGCCTCAGCATAGAGACATGGAACACGTCATGAATACGTGATAGCTCATCAGGTAAGGACAACCTGTAAGCTAGTGGTCCAATTCTCTCTACGATCTCGCAGGGTCTGATATATCTCGGGCTCAGCTTCCCTCTCTTGCCGAACCTGATTACACCCTTCCAGGGTGCTACTCTGAGGAAAACCTTCTCACCAACATTGTACTCCATCTCACGTCGGTGTTTGTCAGCGTAGCTCTTCTACCGATCTTGAGCAGCTCTCATGCACTGTCTCACTGTCTGTTGGACTAATTCTGGTCCAACGATCAACCTCATACCTTCTTAATCCCAACACACTAGACTTCTATACTTCCTTCCATAGAGAGCCTCAAAAGGTGGCATACCAATGCTAAAATGGTAGCCGTTGTTATAGGCAAACTCTACCAAGGGTAGATACTTATCCCAACTCCCACTGAAGTTAAGTGCACAAGCTCTCAACATATCCTCCAGTGTTTGTATGGTCCTCTTAGACTGTCCATCAGTCTGAGGATGAAAAACAGTACTGAAGCTCAACTTGGTCCCTAAAGCTGCTTGTAAGCTCTTCCAGAAACGTGATGTGAACCTCAGATCTCTATCTGAGACTATGGACTTTGGAATCCCATGTAGTCTCACAACCTCAGCAACATACTTACCCGCCAATGTGTCCATGGTATCAGTTTGGTGGATAGGTAGTAAATGTGCCGATTTTGTTAATCGATCAGCGATGACCTAAATAGCATCATGCTGCCTCAGAGTCATCGGTAAACCAATTATAAAATCCATAGTGATCTTCTCCCACTTCCACTCTGGCACTGTCAAAGATCTCAACTTTCCTGTTGGTGCTTGATGCTCAGCTTTCACCTGTTGGCAAGTGAGACATCTTGCAACATACTCATCTACATCCTTCTTCATACGAGGCCACCAGAAATGACTCTTCAGGTTCTGATACATCTTGGTGCTTCTAGGATGCATCGCATATGGTGTCATATGACCTTCTTCCAGGATCTGACTACGCAGATTACTGACATTGGGTACACATACTCGTTTCCCAATCATCAGTGCTCCATCATCAGCTATACGGAACTTGTCCTCTTTTCCACTCCTTACTCTTTCCTTAAGCTTGACCAGGTCGGGATCTCCTTCTTGCAACTCCACTATCCATCCCCTTAGATTGGATTTGACACTCATGTGTGCCAGTAAAGCTCCTGTATCATCCACTGTCAAACCAACTCCCAGCTTCTTTAACTCGATAAGTGAGAACATCGAGTAACTAATGGAAGTATCCTCTGGTTGTCTCCAGCTCAAAGCATCAGCTACCAAATTAGCCTTTCCTGGGTGATACTCGATAGTACAGTCATAATCATTAAGCAACTCAACCCAACGTCTCTGTCGCAGGTTAAGCTCCTTTTGAGTCATGATGTACTTAAGGCTTTTGTGGTCAGTGAAAATCCGACACTTCTCTCCAAATAAGTAGTGTCTTCAAATCTTCAGAGCCAAAATCACAACTGCCATCTCAAGATCATGCGTCGGATAATTCTTCTCATGAGTCCTCAACTGCCTAGAGGCGTAGGCAATCACCCGTCCTTCTTGTATCAGCACGGCTCCTAAACCAAGTCCCGATGCATCACAAAACAACACATACTCAACACCAGGCTTCAGTACTGTCAGAACCGGTGCTGTGGTCAGCTTTCTTTTAAGCTCTCCAAAACTCTGTTGACATTTCGAGCTCCAAACAAACGCCTGTTCTTTCCTTAATAGCTTGGTCATGGGACTGACTAATAAGGAAAAACCTTCGATGAACCTCCGATAGTATCCTGCAAGTCCAAGAAAGCTTCTGACTTCAGATACGTTCTTAGGTGGTTCCCATTCCAACACGGCCTTTACTTTGGCATGATCAACCTTTATTCCATCCCCGCCAACCACATGTCCAAGGAAAGAAACTTCTCCAAGCCAAAATTCACACTTGCTAAATTTGGCATACAACTGCTTCTCCCGTAACCTCTGAAGCACTATCCTCAAATGCTCTTCATGTTCCTCCTTGCTCTTAGAGTAAATGAGGATATCGTCGATGAAGACCACAACAAACTTATCCAAAAACTCGTTCAAGACCAAGTGCATCAAGCACATGAACACTGCTGGTGTATTGGTCAATCCAAACGGTACCACTGTGAACTCAAAATGACCATACCGTGTGCGGAAGGCAGTCTTCGGTATGTCCTTCTCAGCAATCTTGATCTGGTGATACCCAAACCAAAGATCAATCTTGGAAAACACAGTGGCTCTTTGCAACTGGTCAAACAAATCATCAATCCTAGGCAACGAGTATTTGTTCTTAATTGTCACCTTGTTCAACTGGCGGTAGTCTACACACATCCGCAAGCTACCATCCTTCTTCTTGACAAACAGAACTGGTGCACCCCATGGTGAGGTACTAGGTCTGATGAAACCCTTTTCTAACAGCTCATCCAACTGCTTCTTCAGCTCCTGAAGCTCTGTTGGGGCCATCCTGAATGGAGCCATCGATATGGGTGTGACTCTTAACATCAGGTTGATGGTATACTCAACCTCTCTGTCGGGTGGCAAACCTGGCAAATCATCTGGGAAGACATCAAGGAACTCCTTCACCACTGATATATCTCCCGGGGTAGGATTTCGTGTATCTTCACTTGTGATGTGGTTCAGCAAAACTTCTGGACCATGCGGCTTCACTCCAGAATCCTGTATAGCAGAGATGCTATATGCGGCAGCAGCTCTCTTAATACTGGTTACCAAAACTTGTCGTCCATTGTCGAAAGTCAGCAGCACTTCCTTAGTCCGACAGTTCACCAGGGCATTATATCTCGATAACCAATCTATCCCTAGGATTATGTCGAATCCCCCCATGTTCATCACAACCAAACGAGCTAAGAAAACCTCATCATCATATGATAGAAGAACATCCTTACACACTTGTGTTAATCTTACCACTATGCCCGCAGGTAACCTAACCCTCAACGGACATGCTAAACTCTCTTCCTTACAGCTACGTTGTATGGCAGAACTCTGAGCGATAAAAGAATGTGTGGCACCAGGATCAATCAAAGTGTATGCAATACTACCGAAAGTTGTAAAGGTACCTGCAATAACATCAGCATTCTCTGGATCATCCTCAGCCGTGATCACAAATGCCCTCGGAGCGGCTGCACTCTGGTTTATAGCTGACTATGTCCGAGTAGGAGCAGCTCCTCGTCCACGGCCTCGGCCAACTCCAGAACCACTAGGTACGCTGGCCACTGATGCTTGTACAGTGTGAGCAGGAACAGCAACTCCAGATCTTCCCAACCTAGGACAGGAACTCCGGTAATGCCCAACTTCATTGCACTCAAAGCACCTCACCCTAGTCAGAGGAGGTCTAGGGCGAGTGTCTCCAGATGAAGTCCTTCCAGACTAGGTCCATGAACTCCCACGATTGTTGTTGTAGTTGTTGCTCCATCCTCAACCCTGAGATACTGGCATGGATTGAGTTTGTCCATACCCTGACCTGTTACCGGTGCTCTGGAACCTCTTGTTCTGATTCCCAGCATTCTGTGCAGATTTCCTCTTCCGAACTTCTTCCATCTCTCTCTCGTTTCCTATCCAGATAACTTCTGCTCGAAGAGCTTCTGCAAGCATATCCTAATAAGTCTCATAAACTTTGCACCCCATAACTGTCTGAATGCAAGACCGCAAACCATCCCAGAAACGCTTGCATCTGGCCTCTGGTGTGGACACATACTCTGATGCATAGATGGATAAGCGATCAAACTGGATCTCATAGTCGTTCACCGACTGTCCGATTCGCTGTCGCAGGCTCAGGAATTCTCGCTTGAGCTGGTCCTGGTAAACATCTGTGACAAACTTCCTCTGAAATATCTCAGTGAATTGTGCCCAAGGCATGGTGACTAGTTTCACCATGTCACGTGTCGCCGAATCCACCAATCCACAGCAACATTGCGAAACATGGATGCAACATACCTAGCCCATCTGTCATCTGTGCATCTCAGCTTCAGCATCACTCGGTGAGCTTGTCGAAGCCATTCATCAGCTTCTTGTGGGTTAGTAACCCTTGTGATGGCATCAAGACCTAGCTTGGACAGCTTGGTGTAAACAGGATTCTCAACAGGTCCTTGATTCTCCTGTTCACGAGCTGCCCTAGCCTCCAAATGGGCATCCCTAGTGTCCTGACACTGTAAGATCTGCACTATGGAGTGCATCATCTGTGTGGCGTCTGCTGGTACAACTGCGGGTACTTGTCCACCCACGACTGGTTGCGGCTGATCGACCGATACTTGGTCATCTTCCAAACACTACTCAGCATGCTGGTTTCCTCTTATCGGATCCATTCGTACCTATATGAGAATGTATGCATGCGGGTTATGCCAATAGAATGACCAGACTATGCACATATAGGCAAAAAACAAGCACATTATCACCCTAAGGACCTACTGCCTGCTCCGCTACCAAACTGAAGCGCCCCGACCCGTATTTACCGTACCGGGCAAACACGTGCCAGAACTGTTCTTATTACAGTAGCAGAGAGTACAAGCTATATATAATACAGTACAAGCAATCCCAAATACAACATCTGTCCCCCGATCCCGGGGACCATTATTCAAGCCATTACACTCCAATCTAATCAACAGCAGAGGACATAGGATACAACAACAAATATAATACAGCAACAATAGCAGCAGAAAATATCCCCAACAGCAATAACACAATAGAAAGACAAGCAGCGGAAGACTTAGAATGAGATGCAACAGAGGTATGGATCCGGGGACTGGTGGAGTAGGAACAGCAGCTGGCCGAACCACGTACCTGTACTACGAGCAACTCATCCTACAGGATGAAACCCCGCAGGCGAAGGGTGAGTCCGAAGTGCTCACTGACGAAGGATAAACAGTAATATGCAGGCAACACAATACTTTCGAAGTAAAATTCCAGCAAAAGACAAAATAGAGAAACAACCAGAAAATAACTGAGCCAAGACCAAAAGAATATTTACTATTACCAATTTTATCTTTCGGGGCCCTGTCACTGGACAAGCTAGGGTCGTACCTAGTTATTAACATGTTCCGGGTGCTAGATCAATCCAAGAGAACCCAGGGATCGACATCCCAAAAATATAGATCCCAGGGATAGACATCCAAAAAATATAATCACGGGATAGACATCCCAAGCATATACATGCTTATCACAAGTAACCCAGATCATAGCCACCACAAAACAGTCTCTAACCATCTAGTCGTACCACTACTTTCCTAGTGACAATACAGTCGTCAACACAACTTCCAATTATCCAATTATCTCATCATATCAGTATGTCCACAATCAACAAAGTCAACAACCACAGCAATGATACCACAATCAAACTCAATTGGCTCAGCAGTTCAATCAGGCAAAGAACAACCAGGGAAACAAATACAGTATTATGTGCGACATATCAAAGGTTATCCATCCTCACCTTAGCCGATTTCCCTACTCTTGGAAGTCCTCAAATTGTCCCGGCTCCGGTTCCTCGGGATACTCTTCGTTATCAGCTCTTAAATAGCAAACAATAGCATATACTCACATAAGATGCACATAAATGCAAATGATGCTATACCGTAAAAATAAAACCTAAACTGGTTCGTATACGTTCTGGTGAAACCCCGTTATCATCATCATTCACCATTTATTATTCCTGTGTCAAAATACCATATTGTATTTATACCCGGTTATTATTCCAGTATATACTTTGATAATACCCTTTCCTTATTTATTTCATAAGTATGTACTTTCCAAAATAATTATTATTGACCATATATATGTTCCCAAAATAATATTGTGTTAAAGCACTTATTTCATTTATCCTTACAAATATAATCATATACCATGTATATACTTTTCTGCCATATTTTCCAAAAATATACTTATCATAAAATAATTTTTCAAATACTAACGTACTTATATATATTTCTTCTCAAAAATAATTATCATAACATATATCAAAGGTATTAGCTATTATAAAATAATCTTCCTAAAAATTACTCACATATGTCTATATATAAAGAAAATTTTCTGGTATAACATTTCCATAATATAAGGGTATTTACCATAATTTAATAATCATGTTATAATTATCTTAATCCCTTTAAAATGTTATTATAGGGTAATTACTCCGTTAATTTTCACAAGATATAACCACTTACTATTTATTATTTTATTTTCAGAAAATATCCAATCCATATTACATATATATTTATTTGTTATCATATTTATATTTTTTCTAGTTTTTATTTCCTATTATTTTTTATTATTTCGGACTGGGCCAAGGTTCCAGCCCAAGCCCAGTGTGCAACCATACTAGAACCCAGGCCCACTAATCTAGGCCCATTAACAACCCAGCCCTAAGCCTGACCCGTATTCAAAGGCGCGACCCGGTCCTTGACCCGAACACGGGCGGGTCTGCCTTTGCACAACCGGGTCTGGCTCGACCCATCTGCAAAAAGTGGTACCCGGTTACTCACCCACGTAGCGAAGATAGGACCGCGGCTACAGGCGGCGCGACGAGACGTGGGACTTGCAGGGGTGGCTTCGGCGGCGACTACTGCAGGCGGTGGAAGCGACGGCTCGAGGAGACGCGGTAGGAGGAAGGCCGGTATCGTCGGGTTGTTGTGAGCCTCCTCTCGGCGGCGGCGAAGCGAGAGAGAGGAAGGGGAAGACGGTGGCTAGCCTTTGCCTGCCTCGACTAGTCGGCGATGGTGGCGCGGGATGCTGGTGTCTGCGGCGAGTGACACGTGGCAGCGACGAGAAAAAGGGATGGGCGGCGCGCGGCTGTGGTGGTCGGTGCTGGTGTGGAAGAAAAAAAAAGAAGAAGGGGGTGGGTTGGTGAAACGACGGCGTGTAGGGTGTGTATGTGGTTTTTGTTTTCTTTTTTTTTTTCTTTCTGGTATGGTTTGTGAAGGAAGGGAGAGTAGTGGTTTGCACTGATGGATGGTTTTGCAGGTGAGGCAGTGGGGAGCAAGGTGATGGTGTATACTGGGTTATGGAAAAAAAATGGTGTTCACTGGCTGATGAAGACACGAAAAAGAAAAGAAGAAAGTCACAGGTTACATAGGAAGGTCACGGACAGCACAGGGAAGAGGCGGCTGCGTGACTCAATCATGCAGTCGTGTCCCGTCCGGACCAGAAAATATCTGTTATACCCACTTGACTTTATTTCTGGCCCGTTAATTTGAGGTTAAGCCTGAGTTTTCTTAAGAATCCTGGACTCAAAAAATATCAACTCTGGTCCGAAAAATCCGCAGAAAAATCAGGTACGTGGGGTAAGGGTCGGTTTCAGAATCCAATGCATAATTTACCCTGAAATTATTACCCAAGATTAATTTCATTAGGTAAATTACTGTATAAAGCTTTTTACAGTCCCGGTAAAAACATGAATTTTACCCGGGCCGTTACAAAGAATGCTTATGATTATTTTATTCCACTCTCTAAACACCTAAATCAAACATGTGAACTCATCTTTGTAGTTTGGAGTGAGTGGAATAGGTGTGTGCAAGTGGAAATAGGGTTGTTGGAAAAGCACCTTGAGATGTCGCTTTCGTGGTAGTTGAGACACCCACCTTGGCCTTTGTGACCTTGGATTTGTGGCCACTTGTTGGAGTTGCTGCTCTCATGCTTAAAAAACTTAGTATTCTATTCCTTTCATCTCTACAGATGCATGTTAGAAGGATTAGAAAGCTCTCACAACGATTCTATTCGATTCAGTCAAACCTAGGTTCATCAAACCTAAGAGTCTGCTAAGCATATACAAACCACCATTACAAATAATAGTGTATTTTGAGGGGGGGTTTTAGCAAATTACGGAGGTTTTGACCCCCCATAAATTGACTTCGCTGCAATTTGCAGGGGTTGGCAAAACCCCAATTGTTACCACCGTCACAAATATTTTGCAGGGGTCATGACTGACCTCCACAATTTGATCTCCAACCCCCACAAATTGACATAATATAAATGCATATTATGGCAGCTCAAATCCCTGCAATTTGATCCCATTTTCGTTTCAACCTCCGCAATTTCTCACCCATTTTGTGCAAACCACCACAATTTGAGTTTCAACCCCTACAATTTGATTGCCAATCTTTCTTTTTTTGAAAAATTAATATTCATATATATATATATATATATATTATATTCTTTCTTTAAAATTACAATCAAGATGCACAAAATATAATATCAGTCACATAACTTGAACTATTTAGTTCAAAATCAAAGTATTACATAATTAGTCAAAATGTTACATAATTGAGTAAGAGGTCTAATTTAACTCTTCTATGGTTTGATGATCTCCTGCGTAAAAAAAATACCAGCATCACTGAGGCTGCAAAAAATAGGACAAATGACAAAATAAGAGCAAGAAATACGAATACTAGTGAATGAAAATGAAATAGCAGACTATGACTTATACTTAATAACATATGAAGGCACTTTGAAAGATGAAGTAAAGGCAAAGAAAACTAGCATTTGGTCCACAAATTCGAGCAGTAGTGTAAAAAACATGATAAAAATAAGCTTTTAATGAAGAAATATTATAAATCAAAAGGGACTATGATGAACAAGTTCTAATGATAAAAATAAGACTTTAGCAGGACTTACAATGAGGATCCTAGCTTTAATATCAAGGCTTTGTAGTTTGATATGCTTAAGCATCTTAGTCTCCAAGGCACGAACTTAATCCAAAATATAGACAACCTACAAACAATCAGAATGCAAATTAAATGGGTAAACTTACCCAATGCAATACTAAGTTTAGTAACAGAAAATTATAAGAAGATCCATTGTGACTCAGATGTGGGAGCGGTAATTATTGTACCTTATGAGGTGGCAGAGAGGAGAGAATAAGTATGAGAGAAGACGAGGGAGTAGATGCTCTATAATCCATTGTGACTCCGATTTGGGGCTTCGCGTTAGGGTTTCGTCCCTCAGCTTAAAAATGATGTCCTCCACGTCCTAACCAACAATGACGATGCCGTCCCTGACAACGCCGCCATTCGTTCACCATTAAAAACGAAGAGGTCCTTTGGACTCGTGAAGGGAGGAAGAGGAGAAGGAGATGAGGAAGTTGTGGAGCGGAGAAGATGATGAGGAAGTAGTTGAGGAGACAAAAGGGAGGTGAGGTGGTGGCAGTTGTGGTGGCGGTGAATCGATAGAGAATGATTTTCACGGCTTGGGGTTTTTTTTGGCAGGGAGGGAAATTGACTTTTGATAGACAAAATATCTAGAAGAAGGAAATTTTATCAGCTTATGAGAGAGGACAATTTTCGATGTGCTCCCAACTTATGAAAGTAGGAAACAAATAGTGGGGGTTGATTTGGTATAGCAAATTGAAGCACTTTTTATGTTCCAAGATTAAAAATAGGTTGTTGTAGTTAAACACCTATAAAATGAAGAATAATTCCTGCAATATCAATCAATTTGAGGGGGTCATATGTCGCACCATAATTTGATACAAATAGCAGAGGTTTTTTACGACCCCCACAAATAAATCGCCACAATCAGCGCCTTTTTTGCACCAGTTGGAAAATGCGAATATGATTCTGGCGCCAACGATGCTAGATCCCAAGAAAGTTGATGGTGACTTGTAGCCGTTGGATTTGGAGGCTTCATCTTCCCCAGCCTCTATAAATTGAAACAAGACTGAAGAACTCAACTTAGAGCTGCTATTGTGAAATTTTGAGATCAAGAAAGCTGAGTTATACTTGTAGTTCTCCGTTGAGCCGAAATCGAGATATATCTTGAAGGCTTGAATATTGAGCTTAACTATAAATCTTCTTAATTTGTTCATTGAAGATACTTTGTTCTGAGAGTTAAACACTTCTTAGTGAGGACTCGGGATTAGTTCTGCTAAGGTGTGATTCAGCAAAACGAAGAGGTTTGTGGTGAGTGATAGGTTTGAGCTTAGCCTAGGGAAAAAGATTGTAAAAGGTTGTGGTTGAACCCGTAAAAGACAAAGTATAGTGAAGGTTAGAAATCTCAAGGTGGACTCTTTGAGTAGTGGATGTACTCCAACGTAGGGAACTACTCTAAATCCTTTGTGCAATTCTCTCTAACTGTAATTGTGTTCTAGTGTGTTCATAATATACTAATTTCAGGCTTAGAGTCGATTTGGCATCAATGACGCCAAATCAGTACATAATCAAAAAAAGGGCTAATTTATCCCCTCTTTTAACCAATTTGGGCCTACAATATAGCTTGTGTACTTACTTTTTTTTGGTAGAAAGGGAGGCGCGAAGCCTATTATTGAGTATTAAGTAACACGAATGGAGCATAAGCGCTCTACATGGGCAGCATCAGCAGAGATTAACGGTAAACAAGCTAAAGGAGGAGAGTCCAAATAATGTAAACCAAAAACAAGGGAAAAACCCTGAGTGGTCAGAGAGTCAGCTACCGAGTTAGCTTCCAGGTAAACATGAGTAACGACCACATCCCATTCCTGGTCCAACCAGTGCCGAATGGTGTATACAAAAGAAGCAAGGTGAGAGTGAACATTGGAACGACCCAACACCTTATCGACAGCTACCCGGGCATCCGACTCCACCAATAGTTTGCGATAACCCAATGACCAAGCCATGGTGAGCCATCAATCAGACCTCAAAACTCAGCCATAATGGCCGAACCAGAGCCAATATTGTGTGAAAAGCCCGAAATCCAAGAACCATGAACATCCCGTAGAACACCACCATAAGTAATCCGTGAGGTATTACGGTTCATAGCACCAACCACATTGAGCTTCAACCAACCATTCTCTGGGGAGTGCCAATAGATAGGAGACACTACGCGTGCAGAAGGTGGATGAAGGACAACTTTCATATGAGTAAAGCTAGCAGCATACTCCGAGACCTGCTGTAGGATAACCAGACTGCAATAAGGTTGCAGCTCATCAATGGCATTGAAGACCAGAGAGTTACGGCATTTCCAAACCCACCATGTTGCGTAGCAAATACCGATGCCCAAGCTTGACCCAGCACACCGAGGTTGTCTACTCAAATTCCATTCCAACCAATTCTGCAGCTGTAGGCCAAAGAAGGTGCGATGCGAAGCTCGAGGAAGCAACTCTTTCCACACCCGCGAAACCTGTAGACAATCCCTTAAGGCATGGAGGGCCGTTTCTTCATACCTTCCATACCTCGGACACAACTTATGTACTTACGTTGTAAACTACTTTGGTAGTAGTTTCTTTAATGAAATGATTTTTTTTTTAGAAACAAAGCATTCTTCATTCACATAAACAGATCTAGAGATCTGAGAATACATAATTGAAGATACAAGAATAAAAATTTGGCGTAAGAATTGATCTCAACCTACTACATGAAACTACACAACAAGAAGTATCTCCTTCAAAAGAGGATTTACAAAGGCACACAACTCCGATGACGAGCATCTCTATGGGCATCATAACTTACGTGGTCCGTGCCACATCTTCTCCTTGTTGGTAAATTGCAACAGCAAATAAAGATCTACTCTTTAAATCAAATCTTCCTCCAAAGCTTTTGGCTCCCATCATCTTCAAGGTTAAGCATGATTCTTTTGGCATCCTCATACGGTGCATGCTTAAACTTCCCATCAGGCATTGCAGCATTGAGAGTGCACCTATCCTCAGGTGACATGGTGTGATAGAAGATCCCCACCAGCGCTAGCGGGTACACCATATGAGCAGGGCAGCGCTGAATTAGATCCTGAAATCTCTCCAATGCTTGCACCATTGTTTTATCATATTTCTACGTGAAATTGTAGATTTGCCCACGAAGCTCATCCATCTTTGTATTAGGAAAGTATTTCTTCAAGAATGCTTCTTCCATTTGCTCTCAGGTGATGATGCTATTCACTGGCAGATTTTCAGCCATCTTTTGGCTCCATCCCTGAGAGAAAATTTGAAAAGATGAAGCTTCTTGGCATCTTCAGAACAACCCTGAATCCTGGTGGTGGCACAGATATCCAGAAAATCCTCCAAGTGCTGATTAGGGTCCTCCAGCGCCGAACCTCCAAACTGCTTATTTTGTACCATTTGAACCAAGTTGGTTCTCAGCTCATAAGGGTTGTCATTGTCGGGTAGTGTGATGGCTCCATGAGGTGCTGTATGTCTGGGCCGCATGAGCTGGTTGATTGGCAAATTGGGGATGTTGGCGAAGGGATCGACAATTTCATTGGCAATAGCGTGTTAATGTTGCCGCTGCTGGTTCACAGGGCCTTCAGGATTGACCAAAGGTCTCTAGTTTAGAGGGTCAAAAATCACAGGGGGAATGATATTGACATCCTCATCCCTTGGTGGGTAAGCCTGGCCGCGTGGGGGGTTGTTGTTATTGTGGTTGACCGCTGGCCACACGGTAGCTGTCTCAGCGGTCTCTGCTGCTTTCTGTTGCCTTGCTTGCCTGCAGTTTGTCCTAGCAGCGCTTTCAATGTCAGAGATGTGTACAAGATCAAGTTTTTGACACCTGGTTTGCATACACCAATCGAAACACTGCTAGAGAGGCTACAACGTGCGCTGTTGATCACCTGCCGCAAGTAAACAAAGAAAATGACAAAATAAAGAAAGCCTAATCAATTTAAAACACTAAGTAGTATTATTTAGCGCAGTCCCCGGAAACAGCGCCAAAAACTTGTTCGTGCAAAACCGACTGCAAGTGCACAGCGTTGCTGTAGTAAACAAGGTCGAATCACAGGGACTGCAAAATAACACTATCCTTAGAGCTTTCGATCGATTAGGCTATAAAACAATAAATAAATAAAAAAGTCGATTTGATGGGAGTAATAAACTAAATAAAATAAAGTAAATAAATTAAAAGTAAAGTAACAGCGTGTACTGGTGAAAAGGAGCAGTAATAAGGGAACCTAGGTTGTCTGGGGTTCACTACAGCGTGTGCTGTCTAAGTAATAAAACTATGGTTTGGCTAATTTATTCGTCTACCTTGTAGGGCTCCCTAGCCTACGTTAATCTATATCTTGCATCCGCTCGCTCTATAGAATCTATCCTAGTTGAGACTACCTTGCATCTGCTCGCTTTAGTCCAAATCTAGAGTGCAGTGGGCGCTGTGCTAGGTGCTTGATCCTCAACTAACCTAAAAGTAAAGATCCTCTTACTAGTAGGGTAGAGGTTGAGCTGAAACACCCGTGTCCCAATTTAACAATAAAATACCAAAACTCAAGGAAATTACCAAAATGCCCTTGAAAACCCGGGACACGAAAACCAATATCAAAATATCCAATATTCTCAATAAAACGAGATGTCAAGAAGAACATAATAATCCGGCTTAACAAGCCACAAATCAACCCGGCATCCTGCCGAAACCTCATCAAAACATAAACCCGGCAACCCGCCGATAATGTAATCCAAAATCAATAGACATCTCAATAAAAATCCAATGCAGCGGAAGTTATAAATGGAATAAAAATATAAGGAGCAAAACAGAATGCATGCCGACTCTATGGATCCAACCGAGAGAACAAGCACGGCTACCTGCTAGGATGTCCACGTCCGTACTCCGGGAAAGGAAGAAAGTGACTGCACGCTATCTAAAGTCTGAAAAACAACGTTGGCGATTATGTGAGTCGCCTACTCAGTGAGCAATATATATCTAATTATGAGAGTGTGCAGATCAGGTCCGAAAGGAAAGCAGAGTAACAAGTCATGCATGCAA